>JASSUY010017557.1:0-72350 GCA_032466535.1 Forpus xanthops
GCTAAAAATCCAAAACACAGTGCTACACCAGCTACTGCTTAAAGAAAAATGACTGCTGCTGCTGAACCCATGACACATGGGCAGAGCTAGTGAGAAAGAAATACCCCCATGCAGAGTAACACTGAAATGTTTGGGTTTGTTCCCTTTTACAGTCTGGCAAGGGTCACAGAAGCACAAAGTGGTGGCTGTCCTGAGCAATCCTTCTAGAGAGATGAAGGGTGGCAGAAGCAGATTTTGCTTCCCAGCAGAATTTAGGTTTTCCACTGAGGTTTGACAAAGCCTCAGAGACAGTGGGTTTTGTCCCTGCTCCCAGACAGTGGCATTAACAATGAGGGGAGGACTGGAGTTACCCTAATTCCTCAGTTTCACTCTCCCTAGTTAAAAGTGTATTCAGTGAATTGTGTGCTAGCTGAAACATCAGTTTCCTCATTAACTGCTATATAACATTCATCATCTATCAGATCCACTATTCTGCAGGACTTTGCTGAGTGCTAGGATGAAGCTTCAACAATAATGGGAAGCTCTCTGTTGTAGTGAAGACACAGGAGAAAAATTGAAGGCACTGACTACACAGACATCCTTCTTCCCTGCACCATAGTATGTCTCTTATGGGGAAAGGAGTGCCAAAATAAGTTTCTGAAGTACTGCTAAGCGTATGCAGAATGTCTAACAGCAATTCACTCTACGTGAATGCAGAACAACTTAATTTACTAGCAATGATGAAACTACCTGGTTTTTGAGAAGACAAAATTAGAAAAGATTGGAAATCCAATGTATTTACCTAATGGATAGTTACAGCATTGAGGACTGGATAAACTCACTTCCTGTCTCCACACTCTAGGTTATAGAGAACAGATACTTTTTCGGTGCCGTTTACCTTCCTTTTCTTCAACAGTGTTCTTATGGTGGGATGAACTGTCCTTTGAAGATGATTGCTTCTGCCTATCAACTATAAAGAAAGTCTAGATGACAAGCTCAGGCAAGACACCTGAGTTTTGGATGGCCATTCGACAAGTTTAGGTCACTGATTTTGCTTAACGGCTCTTAATGCAGCAGCAACTAATTTTCAAAATAAAATTCACTCAGGAAAATTATAAGGAGGAAAATATTTTATTTTACCATGAGAAAGCCTGAAGAGCCAAATTCTTCAGAGCAAGCTGGCTGTTTAATGCAGATGTTCACTGATAATGGTCTCCCTTATAAAGGTCCACAGGTTCCAATCCACCAAAGATGTCCCTGGTTGAACTCTCTCTACTGAGTGGCTTGGAGCCTGACACAAAGGATCTCGATCAGGTTAAAACCATGCTTTTATGTGCAATGTTCTATAGCCTTTTCTATAAAAAAAAAGTCTTTTGAAATATTACCAATATTAGAATAAAGAAGGGAAAACGGATTTTTGGATAGACATATTTTCATTAGAATCACAAAATCGTAGTATTGTTACGGTTGAAAAGGACCTCAAGATCATCTAGTTCCAGCCCCCCTGCCATGGGCAGGGACACCTCACATGAAACTATGTCACCCAAGGCTCTGTCCAACCTGACCTCAAACACCACCAGGGATGGAGCATTCACAACTTCACTGGGCAACACATTCCAGTGCCTCGTGACTCATTATTCTTGTTCTAATAAAATATTTGCTGAATGTATACAAGAAATTAAAAACTTGTGGTGAACAGAGTTCAGCCTACTCAGTCCCTTCTAATAGAAATTAAAGCAAGGCACAGCAGGGCACTTAAATATTTGCCTGTCCTTAACATATATTGCTTCTCCTCCGATGCTGTTGTCCTGCGACATTCCAGGACAGTATGTCCTGTGCTTGCAGTGGAGAAAGCAAGCACATCTTCTAGAGGTGGGTGCTGGGAGAGCACAGTGACAAGGAAATGAGTCACAGTGCTCTGCAAAGGTGGCTACAGGGTTTTGGGCTCTGGAGCCTGCTCGGGTAGGGGAGGTTTGCCCAGATTCATGCTCTCAGGGGCTGTCTCCATTAAGGAGGAAGAAAGAGAGCAAAATAAAGCAAACAGCTGAACAAAGCCAACCAGAACATAAAGGGTAGTAACAAAGGTGTTCCTGTTGTGCTAGGATTTTGTTCTCATGTTGTTTGTTTTCCTGCAGTTGGTGATGTCTTCAGACCAGTACATTCAGCACTATGAGTACAAGGAAGGAAAGGTTTTGCTATACTTTGGTGAGGTAAGCAAACCCAATGATTTTCCAATCACCGTTTCAGATAGCATATATACATTTCTTTTGAAACCTAATCATTATTGGTTTTCACACTCCATTTCCTTCCTGTGATTTTTGTATATATTATTATTGAACAGTTCAGTTGAAACAGGGTGGAGGAGAAGTGAAACATGGATATTCATCCTCCACCTATCTATATTCCAGGAGATATAGTCCATGTTTGAAGTTTGGGCTTTGGCCAAAAAGCACAAGTCCTCTGTACACAGAAGAGATACTTTTTGTTCAAGATTAAAAAAGTGTTAACAGTACTGGATAGGCAGTGAACATATATCACAACCAGTACTCCTATGCAAGGCGGCTTTAGGCAAAACGGGGAGAGTAAACCTCAAAGTAGTGATGATGTGAGCCTGGAAGCGACAGTTTCAGGGAGAGAAGACTTGCACACATCTCACAAAACCACCTTTACCAGGCTTAGCTCATCCACAGTCTCCCAATGAAATCATGGAAGGAAGTGCCTTCTTCAAGTTGAAGCTATAGCTACTAGGATTAACTCACCTGTCCCACCAGAAGCAAGCATTCAGCAGCTAGTACAGGCAGTAGTGAACAAGGAACTGACTGGGTAGAAAGATTTACTTGCCATAATTACTGTCCCCTTTTCCTCCAGATCACAAGCGGACCAGACCCAGACTGTATATCATTTGGGGCAAAGCAGATCAATCCCATGGGCTTGGTTCAGCCAGCAAATGCCATCCTTTATGATTTTTACAACCCAGGTGAGGCCACAGAAAAATCATGCATGACTGATTGAAAAAGAGGCCCTCAAGAACAAACTCCAGTCCATAGCAAGTTGGTTTTGATGTGGTGTGTGAAAGAACATGATTTTGTTGAGTGCTAAAATAACCCATCTTTATTCCTGTCTTCTACTGCCATGGCTTGAGATCATCTAAATCTCCTTGAGATCATCTAAACCTCCTCAGGAAGGGTCTTTATTGCAAATGAACTGAAAATACAAAATTTACACTCACAAGTTTTTTAATCAGGTTTCCCTAGTTCCTGTCTCTCATGGTGCATTTAAGTGTGTTCCATTGACATTTCTTTTTGGTTAGGCTGTCTTTCTGTGCCTCTAAGATTGGCAACCTTAAAGTTTGCCTTACATACTGTGCTTGTTGGGGGAATCAGTTTCATTCCCCACACAAAGGTTAAATGCAAATCATCCCCATTTGGCAGAGTTGAATAAACAATATTTGAAAATTAGTCCAAATCTCTACCTTTCCTGAAGCTGATGGATCCAAGACAGTTTACACTATGTTTAAACCACTCACTCTTGGGGATCCTATCTCCCCTTCCTGAAACAGTGAAATCCTCACTCTAGCTTTATGGTATAAAGACACGTCTTAAGATGGATGCTTTCCAAAGGGAAAACAAACAAACAACAGCAACAACAGCAGAAAGCACAGAAGCAAAAATCCAGGTTGCTGCCCAGGTGAAAGTCAAGGTGATCCCTGAACTCTAGGTGCCTAAGTTATAGGTCTTTGTGGACTGCTGATGTGCACCTAATCCCTTAATGCCCTTATTTATCTGGACTGTGGTATAGTTGAGCTGCAAATGTAATTTCTACTGCATAGGTTTCTCCAATGGAGCTCTCTGACAAAAGCCATTTTGTTTCTTCTCCATAGACAGAAAATGCAGCGTGTTCTACAGTGCTCCTAAGAACAGTGCCATGCTTTCAAAGGTGTGCCATGTCAATGTTTGCCAGTGTGCAGAAGGTAAGGAATGACTAAATAGACCACTGTAAGATAAGATAGCTATTTCTACATTATACAGGAGTCAAATCATCCTCTAGCATGTTTGGTACCAAACTGAAAATTTTTGTTAAGATATCCAGGATTGACTTGATAGTTTTATGCAATGTGTATGTACATACATGTGTAAAAACTCTCCAATACACATCTAAGAAAGTTGTTCTGCCATTTTACTTTATTCTCTGTTATAATGCTGAGTGAATGAGTATGTGTAAACTATATATATCTAAATATCTATGCTTACCCAGACAGGTGTATCATTTATTTATATATAAGGAAGATATAAGGTTAGATATAAGAAAGAAATTCTTTACTATGAGAACACTGAGCCAGTGGAACAGGCTGCTCAGAGAAGCTGTGGCTGCCCCATCTCTGGCAGCATTCAAGGCCAAGGTTGGACAGGGCCTTGAGCAACCTGACCTAGTGGAAAGTATCTCTGCACATGGCAGAGGAGTTGGAACTGAGTGATCTTAAAGCCCTTTCCAACACTAACCATTCTATGATTTATTTTCTTCACTCTAGGTCCCTGCCCAAGACAAAAATCAACTTTCAGTAAAGCTGTAACACAAATGTCACGGTCTAGTTTTCTCTGCTACTACCCTATTGCAGATTATGGTAAGGCATGAAAGAAATATGCCAATTTAGTTTAAACATTGTTCTTTTTAATAAAGATCAATTTCTAGTTTTATATATCCCTCTCCTGAAATGGATGGGGTTTCTGTATTTGGCCTAGAAGCTGAGTTGATGAAACAAAGCTGTGTGCTATCACAGTCACTAGGGGAGTGAAAGTGAAAATTAAAGAATGCAGTGGGATGCTGGGGGATGAACATCATGTTGCATGGTTTAGAAAAGACCTGTGGTGTAAGCTGCGCCATCCGCTACATCTCTAATGTTGCAGGATGAGGATAAACAGTAGACTTGGCATGGTACATCACAGTTCAGTGACTCCTTCTGCAGGGCCAGATGAATACTTTCTCCTCTGTTTATTTACATTTCTTTGAATGGAAAGTTGGAAGAGCTACTAAAGGAAAACTGGTTCATCAGGTTCAGTAAGTTAGATGTTGACAAAAGGACAGAAAAAAAAGTGAAAACCCAATCAATCATGTAGGAGCTTCTTTAAAAAAATAAAAATTTTCTTTAAAAAAATACTATACACAAAAGGAATAGAAATCTCAAGTCTGATGATTTTCTGACTGATGACCTCACTTTCTAAAAGCATAATAGGTATTCAGGATTACTATCCTGCTGTCTTTTATACCCCCATAATTTGTGAATAGATGGTACATAGGGCTCTGTAGAGATATCTGGTAAAAGCACACCTATTTTTCAATTTTTGGATGCAATTTCTTGTTTCCATCTGGCCTCACACAGTTGTTGTTTGTTGCAGTGTACAAGGTGGAACTCCTCAATAGTACTCAGAAGAATGTTTTTAATTACTATGAGGCCAAAATCCACCTAATCCTTAAAGCCAGTAAGTATCAAAATGTTTGGCTCCTTTCATTTACCTGTAGGAAAATGAGGTTGATTCAGTGTTAGCCAGTACAAGCCATGCAGATCCCTTCTCTTGCTGTAGGAGGCAGGATCAGATATACTTCTGTACTAAGCTTGTGAGGACTGATTTCTTGCAAGGCTTGTTTGGTGCAGCTACCTTCCTGTTCCTTTCAGCTCAGGGGTAGGTTGCTTCAGCTCACATTGTGCAGCAATTCCAGAGCACAAGAGCTTCAGTCTTTTCAGATAAAACTCAACCAGAAAACACATTCCAGCCGTATTTAGTCCATGGCTCCAAACTGGAGGTAGTCCATGATAAACCCTCCAAGACCATGTATATAGCGTGGCCATTAGGTCTTCTATATCAGCCAATTCACTTTACAGGCTGCTGTCATTGATTCACATTTTTTTATATTGTAGCCATGTCTACTGACCTTTGTTTTGATCCTAGATGAAGATCTGAAGTGCTTATTATCCAATAAATTGTTAATCACTTGCAATCCTAGCAGAAGAGGCAGAGTTGCCCACAATGACTTGCCTGAAGTCAATGAACACAGGAAAACTTCTAGAACTTCAATTTAATAGAGGTGATAACAGCAAATAAGCCTCTATTTTTTTAGGTGCAATGTAAAGCTTTGCACTGCTCTCAGACAATGTCCTTTTGCAAGCCTGCCATCCCAGCTGTCCCCATGTGAACATTATCAGCAGTGTCAGTGAACACTGATACTCCTCAAAATAATTTCTGGAGAGTCTGTCATCTCAGACTTCAGCTGCTGTGGTATCACACGATTCTCAAGTTTGAGTCTGGCAGCCAGAGACTGCCTTTAAAAAGCAGCTTCAAAGATTCTGAAACTTTCCTGCTCTGGAGCAGAGCAATTAATCCACTCCCTTGATCTTTGCCTAGGGCACTGGCAGTGTCACAGAGTACTTTCTGGCACACAACTTGTGATCCGTGCCCAGTGTTTGGTTCCTGTCTGAAAATGAGGTCCATAACTTGTGAGTTCAGAGACAGCATCTGTTCTACAAGGGACTTTCCATATGCAGAGAAATGATAATATACCTAATGATCAAAACATTGGCTATGGGAGATTACAGTACCATGATGGAAAGTTTAATCAACCCCTTCAGAAAACCTTCAGGATATAAAGGATTTAGAACACTGAGCCTCAGTGCATTTAAACTCTCAACTCATAGGCAAGCACTGGAAACATTTTATTTCTTGGCAGCTGAGAGAAACACCCTTTGTTTCTGAAGTAAAAGAGAAGAGATGATTTCTCCCATTCCTATCTCTTTATTTTATCCCTTAAAATGCCCTTTGGTTTGTGCTGTATGATGCAGCTTATGAGCATCAAGAGGCTTTCCACAGGCTTGGGAAAAGCTGGAAAGAGACATGAAGCCATGAGGCATGAAGAAAAAGCAAAGCATTTCATCCGAATAAGGTCATGTCTAACTAGACTTATTATCTTCTGTTTTCTGTACCTGTTTTCAGTGAGGGTGGTCTCTGTTGCCACCACCAAGGATAGGTGAGAATTAGTAGGGTAAATTCTCATTGTCTAGATCCCTGACATTATTTCAGTACCAATCCTTGCAAATGAAAGTTTGTTTCAAAAGGCAGATGGAAACACTTGTGTAAGACAAAGATGCGCACTCCTCAGGCTATTTTGATTATTAATATAAAGAGTGGGCAATGCAGTGCCCGGATGAATAATCTTCTGGGCTAAAATCCAGACTAGGACCTTCTAAGTTATTTTTTGTAAAATTCAGGTCAGATGCACTAAGAAGACTGAGTTTTTAATAGTGTCTGCTGCACTGTTGAACCTCAACATGTTCGAGTTTAGTTTGCTAGCTTTTAAGACCATTATGAGCCTAGGTAATGTGAAATATAAGAGCATGTTTCCCTTGCCTTTTTCTTTAATCTCTTTAATTTAAACAAACTCCATAGGACCTGAAAGTTCTTTAGTGCAAAACAGCTCCTTCACTAACTACTGAGGAGGTTCAGACAGCCACCTGAGACAGAAATGGCTTACTTTTTCTCAGATAATGTTAAGGAAAGTATATCCTACCATAGCATGGCCATTTATTCCCATGCTAAGCCACAGCTCACAAGAGAAATATTAAGTTGGCTTAACAGTGGAGTAAATGATCACAAGGGGTCATGTCCTATGGGCTACTATTCTAGATTACAAAAGTTGATGAAGTTTTCCCTTCTTGTGCCACAGCTGGGGATGAAAGCATCCAAGTGGGTGTCCACCGACAGTTCCTAACACGCTCTGCATGCAACTTAAACATGGTCGCTGGCAAACGGTACCTCATCATGGGGAGAGATGGACAAACAGTTGATTCCAACAACAAGTGAGTGCAATGGTTTCAGAGCAGCAGCTATCATGGACTCTGAATCCAGAGGATTCTCAGCCTCTTAAAATACCTCCAAAAGCAAAGGGAGGACCAAATTTTTTAGGGACTAATTCAGCTGGCTTTAGTACTTTGCAAAGAGGCAAAAGGGTAGCTGTGGGGAACAGCTGAGACACCCAAACCTATCAGCCTCATTCCCACATTTCTCAGAATGCAAATCTGCCTCTGAGTGCACTAAGTTAAAAACTCACAGCTAGAAAAGTAGGATGGGAAATGCTCCATAGTTCTATCTACTGCAGATGCCTTACACAACTTCTATGCTTGCAAAAGAGATGGGTGGGACCATGGCTAAGAGCAACTCTCAGTTTCTGTTATATCATTCATGCAAATAGCCTATTCTTCTCATTTCTCATTGTCACACTTTAATGAGAAAAGAGAATTGATTTGAGGAGGAACTTAGTCTGACACTATCAAATATTCTGTAAGGAAGACATCTTAAATGTTTCATTTTCCTGTGTGGAAATAGAGAAAAAGTAGTGCCTCTGAAAATTTCTAGGAGAGAGATCTTCTCAGTCAAATTATGACTGTCATTTCCTAAAAGCTTAAAAAGTCCCTCTCCCCATCTCTGCACATCAGCAGTGAGTGCTAAGTCAAGGGTCTGCTTCAACAGAAGCCTGATAAAAACTGAAGCCTCACAAAGACTTGTAGCTTCCAAAATCTTCTCCAGTGCCGTCATAAAATGACAGAAACTACACAGCTTATCACCACAGAAAATTAGGAACCATCTTGGAATACTCTGTTGAAAGTAAACCCCCCTTCACTGTGTTTCACTGGTGTGCACTGGGGCTTTTTGTGCTACTCCAGAAAACTTAATAGAAACTTAGCCCAAGCTTACCTGACATCACTCAAAATACACGTATTTTTTTTCAGTTAGGCCCAGCATGGCACTGACACTTCCCTAACTTTATTCAAAGCACAGTTAACCTGCTGGTGAATCTTGGTTTCAGACAAGTTTCTTGGCTGGTATAACTCCTCCTGCTCCCAGAGATGCTTAAGTGGAGTTTACGCTTTCCCATTGCTCCACATCAGTACTCATGATTCACCTCTTTACCTGTCCCACTTGCACTCAGGATGCAGTACCTCCTTGATTCACAAACCTGGATAGAGAAAATTCCAGAAGACAGTGAGTGTCGCACCACACTGCACCGGGAAGCCTGCGCTGACCTGCATGACTTCATGGACATGTCTAACCTGTGTTCCTTCTGACCTATTGCTCTGCTTCACACATCCTGTCCATGTGACTGCGACAAAGCTCCTTCCAGAAGTTTTCTTGCTGATTTTCTTTTGCTGACTAGGCTATTTCTTGTAGACATGGGGGGGAATGGAAGTGTAATAAAAAAATATTGCAATTACTCTAATATTTATTGTGGGTTTTGTCCTTGATACTGGAAAAGAGAGAGCAGGAATTTCTGCCTCCTTGATCCATTATACAACAGTGAAATCATCCTGCAGGGGATCAAACAAAAAATCATTGTGCTTGCAGAGCTTACTAATTCCTGCAGTCATTGTCACTGCCCAGCAAAAGAGGCCAAGAAATTTGCATGAGTCAGAAAGAAGACTGGGCATTCATGGACTTACCACATACAGCCTCTGTTTACCTGCTACTGACAGAGATACCAACACTCATGCTTCAGCACATCAGTAAATTTCTGATTTTAATGGTGAGTCCTTAGGTAAAGGAATGAACAACCCCACTTATACTACAGCAGAATTCCCATCCACACATCTGAAGCTGGAACTGCAACTGGCCCAGCATCAGGGATGAGCAACCGGATTGGATATATGCTGTGCCTGGCTCAGCAGTCTTACATGGGCTAGTTGGTGCTGGTAGCTCACTGAGGGCACAGAACTGCCTTTTAATTGCACTCTGTAGTCATGCCTTTCAAGCTTTTCTTTTTTTATAAGAGTTTAATTAATTTGCATTACTTAAAAAAAAAAAACCCAGACTTAATCTGTGGTTGTATTTTTCTAAAGCACTGCTGCTACTGTGGCTATGCAAACAGCTCTGTAGTGGAGATGTAGTATTTGCTAAGGAAAGGTGGGGGTTTTGCTGCCACAGTTATAAAGGCTTCGACAAACAGCAAACTAAGTTGACAGTGAAAAACAACTCCACAAAGCTCAAAACCTCTCTTTTCTTAGGGTAAGAAAAAGCCTGTAGAAAGTGTTTTGATAACACTGATACATAGATGGCTTGCAAATACAGGTCTTAGTTCTTCAGTCTGCCAGTGGTATGCCACTTGGCAGTCATGTCTGAAGCAGAGTAGAGCAGAAATGAAAAGCTGTGTTTCCTGAATAGGTCACCATCCTCAAATGCTCATAGCACTGTCCTCGTGCCAACAGCTACTGAGTGCAAAAAATTGCCATCTAGATAGCTCTGTGTAACACTGGTGAAAATAAGAAGGACCTGTATCAACAATATGATAATTAGTAGGTCCATGATGATCTGGTTAATTTGGAGTTAAATGACCCTACTGGATAGGAGGGGCAGCAGTGAGCCTTGCATGGACAAGATACTACATGCAGCATCACCTACCAGAATATCTACACCATGAGAGCCTTCGGATTCACAGCAGACATCACTGTGTGCCAGTCCTGTGAACGGCCCAGCTGAGGGTTGTAAACTCAAGTATAGTGACAGCTGTACTCGGATATCAGCCATGTCCCCCACTCTGCTGCCAGGTGTTGTATGGATAGAGGGTGAGGAAGGTTTTCATTATGAAAACCTGAACCCATGCTTCATGAAACCTGCAAAAGAGGGTAAGAAACTTCCTGGAGGTGCAAGACAGACACTTAAATTAACAAAGCACAATTGTTTTCTTCAAGGTTTTCCCCAGCTTTCAGATTTAGGAAATCTGACTGTAATGCCTGGACATATATTCTCTTCCTTTTATAACAGATCTCAGCGATGGCAAATGGCAAAATCCAGCTGAGGTCAGCAAAGCAAGTGTTAATTTCTACTCATATGAAACAAACAGGCTGTTCCACTGACACACCATTTATCCAGTAATTCTCCTAGTAGTTAGGAAAGAATACTTTTAAGGTTAGGGGTTTAAATCTTTCCACTCCACAGAACATGAGTTAAATACCACGGAGCTCCTTTTGTGTGGAGTACCTCAAAAGCTCAGAGATTCTTGCTTAGCAGACCAACTATCAAAGAATTTCTATACTCAAGACTGTAAAATGTGGTAAAAGCATCATTAAAATTTCATATTAGGTCTAATGTGCATTTTACATATTTTGTATTTTACATCTTCCATTTCACTTAGAGATGACTCAGCTGAAACTGATTAGCACCTGAACTTTGCAAATGCAGTCATAAAATCTTGGAGCTATGAGTGATTATTTAACTATTTTCACTCTTATTTTTGATACAGAGGATCCAAGCATGCTTCTACTTTAATTCTGGTAGTCTGGAACCCCTTTGAGTCCTCAGAAACCATTTAAATCTCTCTGTCCAAGAAACTAGCATAAAACAGTCTCTAATCCCCTTTACTTTTCTGCCCCAAACTCACAAGCATATTTATAGGGAGACGGAAAACAATGGTGGAATTATTCTTTGCTGTTAGGTTGTTAATATTTGCAACTAGCGCAGCTGGAGACCTGCCGGAGACTCGTCCAGCACCATGGAGGCCTGCTTGAGGCCTTTAGAAGCGTTCATTTCTCCTTCTGCTGCTACAACCTGTAAAGTAAGAGAAGTAGAAACAGCTCTGAGACATTGCCCATTGTGGAGAAACCCACCTTTACAATGAGGAGAAAAAAAAAAGACGCTTGGATGCCTGGGACAAGGATAAAAGAGCTTAGGGGTAGACACTGCTGCTGATCTTGCCTTAGCTCTTGTCTCCTGAGCAGCCTCTGCTTCAGCTGCCATGGCCCTCTGCATGGCCACAGGAATCCTGACATCTTTGATCTCCACACGGGCCACTTTTATTCCCCACTGCTCTGTAGCATTGTTGAGGATAACCTTGGGGACAAACACACAACCCACTACAAAAGGCACAGTGAGGGCACAGAGAAAACCATGCCATGTATCATGCTTCTAGGACAGAAGGAAAGTCAGCATGCAAACCGGCGTAAAAGAAAGATGGAACCCTACCACCCGATGTGTGTAAGTACAGCGGGTACCACAACCTATGAAACTTGCTGATCAACTCCAGTGTCTCCTGTGTGGCTTCTCTACTGCCTCCTAACTTATGATCCCCATCCTTTCTTTAGCTGGCTGCTGATCAAACTTCTCCCTTTTACAAAGCCATTCCATGGCAACTTCCTAAACAAGCGCAACATGGTAAAAGCACATAACGGCACACTATGAGTGAAAGACACAGCGCAGCCCTGTAGCACTGGCATACTCTTCTATGCTCAGGCTGCTATGTGCTACTGCACCCATGTCACCACCATGAGCCTGGCTCTGCCCACTGCTGCTCTTCTGGCTGGAGAGGTGTACAATCTCTCTTTGATTTGGCTATGCTTCATCTCTGACTGAAAAAGAGTAAAGCAGGTGTTGGATTTCTCTGCTTCCCCTGGCTGCCAAATAAAATAACAAAACAGGTGGTATTTTAAAGCATAAGCCAACTCAGTTCTGTACTATATGTTGCTATGGCAGGAGATAAAGCTTTGTCTTGATTAGACCTCAATCAAAGGTCTGATCAAGACAGTTTCCCATGAGCAGCAGACTTGCTTACCACTTGCAGCAGCCTCTGTGCAAAGGCTAAACTGACTTACTCAAGTCACTGCATAATTGCAGCATCTTTGTTGCTTTTTGATAGGAAATAACTCTTCTACAAGAACCTGGGAAAATATCTTGTGAATAATTCTTTCTGACTCTAGGCAAGCAGATGTATAACTGAAAGAAACACAACGGAAAATTTTGTTATCATTGTTGAAGAGAAAGAGAGATGAGTTCTGATTTGCTACTCCTGAGAACACATCTCCATGCTTGGCAGTGAATTTTGAGAGCTGGATTTACATGGATACTGGGTGCAATCTCCTCAAGGCCTGCCAGGAGTTGAACGAAGGTCTGTGTACCCAGAATGTTTCTCAGGATTGCCTGTGGCAATAGGAAGGTAGCTGAATGGACATCAATAATGTTAGCAACAGCATTGGCAGCACTGTGGATCCTGTAGTACAGTACCCCATCGACTTGGGTAGTAACAGCACCTTTTGTGAGAATCTGCATTCGAGAAATTTACAGAATTAGAAAAGGATCCAATGACACATCTTTTGCCAAGGAAAGGAAATGTTTTTGTACTTTTTATCCCTTAGTGAAAAAAAAAAAAAAGACCCTGATAATGCAAGGAAGCCAAGAATTTCTTTTTGCTTCTTTGTCATCCCCCTGAGAAATAACTTTAAGGAAGCTATCCAGCATCACCGAAGTACATACACTTTAAATAGCTCTTCCAATAGTAAGTAAATCTCATAACTTGGATCAATTTCTTCTGCAATGATGCTTGTATGATGATGGTTATTCTCCTTTTTTCCTGTAGAAAGGACCATTCATGATTTTATACATAACATACAGTTTGGAAAATCTGTGCTACTTCCCCTAAAAAAAGTAAGTTCAAGAAACTCCAGGAAATTAAAGCAAAAATGAAAAGCAAAGTGCAAAAAATTTTGCTCTTTGAAATTTGCAACAAAGAAATTTGAAAAATATTTAATCATTCACAGAGGAGCTGTGTCACCTTTTGCCAGACAGGTCCCCTGTGCTTCAGCAAACAGTTTGCCTCAGCAGAGCTCTCAGGATGCTCCACTATCTGTTCCCTCCTCGGCATGTTTTGCTTTCAAGAAGTTTTGTAAGTAGTTTGAAAGTCAGAAAATACAGCAAATAAGCTAAATTGTGAGGTAGTTTACAGCTGTTCGACTATAAAACACCCACGTTTCTTTTGACCATGCCATGAATCCCCTCTACCTTTTATGTCTACCTTAGACGGCTGCTAGAGAATAGTGACCTCTTGTGGAGGAACGTTACAGGTAACTGTTCTAAGATCAACCTTGACGAACGTGTCTGTACATGGAAGTATGAGGATTACACCTGAAAAACAAAAATAATTACATGAAATGCCACTGAAAGCTAACTCTAGAACCAGGTATCCTGCACCAAGCAAGCAGATGGAAATACCCACAGGGTGGGGAATGTGCCCACCTTATTTACTACAGCTGTCCTTTCTGCAGTAGGATGTGACAACAGCAAAGCTTTGCATTTTCAAATAACTGAGGGAAATGCAGATACCAACAAATAATGTGAATTTATTGGAGCTTAATGACCTAGGGCCCTGGACTGGAAATGGGGAGAGTGCAGCTCCGGTCTCAAATCTTCCACAAGACTTTTGACAAAAATTCCTTCCACGCCTTTGTTTGATTTCCCCTTTATAAATCATAAGCCATATGTGTCTCAAGGAAAGATATACCCCAGGTCCAGATTCCTGGACCACCTGTAGGCTGCAACATGAGAAACACTGTGCCAGGTTCTGACACATCCTGTGAAGGAGTCTCCATTCTCTCTTCACTAGAGAGGGAGGCTTGATATTGCTATTCTTCTTATCTCAGCACCTTGACTAGGTGCCCAGAGCCATCTAGAATAGTTCTGCGCCTGCCCTATCTGGACTTTGGAACATATGGTTGTTATTCAAGAGGAAAGACAGGACCTGAAAAGGACTTCTTTTTGCCTTATTTCAGCTTCCAGTTTGCCCCATTTCATTGCACAAAGGTGGTCACCACACTAACACAAATACCTCATGTTGCTGAGTTTGGTTTGTATTTGTGATATATAACCTGATCCTAGGTGACTGCACCAAAGTGTGTAGGGATGCAGAGTCCGTTTCCTGACACATTTGCCATTTTCAGAGCAGAAGACTGCTAAATTGCTGGCAGCAGCAAGCAGTGTTAGAAGTGAGGAACACGTAGAGTGAGCGGCCCAGTCACTCAGAAAAGTCCTTACCAGGCCTGAAGATTGCATGTAACCTTCCCTGGTCCCCTATCAGTGTCAGCAGCATGAGCTCAACCTACCATTCGCTGTCCAACCTACTCAACAGCTAAGCCATACCTAGTATCAAAGCTCTCAACCTTCTGCTGTGCTTCACGGACATCTGCAATTCTTGATGTGCTCAGAGTGTGTCATAACAACATAAAACCAGTGCACCTTAAGAGAATAAAATTGCATGCAGTCACCTGGTCCCATTGCTTTCTTAGACAGTACACGTCCCAAACAAAATACAACAGCACGTTCATATTCTCTGATAACCTAGGAAAACATTTTAAGTTTAGAATTTTGCAATTAATTCCATTCCCACTCTCTGGTCTGATTTTTGTTTACTCTTACTATATGTGAAAAAAACTATAGATAATATTGTAACCAACAAAACTGCAAAACGCTGTGCATCTTACATCTTTTCACCTCTTGCTTTGCTGGAAAAACTCAGACCCTGCTCTCAAACAGGTCACAGAAGAGAGAAAATACAAAAGAATTGCCACTCATATAATGAGGCTACTCGCAACTCTCTCAACATCAGTACTACACTCAGATGCGTATGCTTCACCTCAGATAACCCAGCTAACTGCTTCAGTTAGTGTATCAGAACTCCTCAAGGTCTGGTGTTCAGGGCAATCATCCTGGTAACTCATCCCTACAAACGGATTAAAATTACTATGTCTTGAAGGGGCATTTTGTGGCTTTAGGTTATACAGCTGCTCAATTCAGGGACCCATGTCCCCATGTCCTCATGTTAATCACCAGCAGCATCAAATATGAATTCTTCAGAAAAGTCTGCAGATATATTCCCTCAGTGTTGCAAAGCAAGGAAGTTTAACTAATGATGACAGTTGAGATTGGAAGAAATCAAATGAGCAAATTGCAGGGACATAGAAAGTCAGTGGAAGAACATGGATCCCAGTCCGAGTCCGCATCTTCACTGGAAACCCTTATGATTTCCAAGAAGTGAATGTGAAGTGCCTTGTCTTAACAAAATTAACATAAGTAGCATCAGTAATAACTGTGTTCTTTGTGTGCCTCAAATCCCACTAGCTTACCTTCACACATGCCCAGGTGGAAATGGGAAAGTTAATAAGCACCAAGACAAATGAAAAGGAAACCAGGATCCAGCCACAGACACCAATTCCTTCCTGCCTGTCAGCTATGAAAAATATAAGGAAGAGCAGCAATGAATGCAAATTTTGAAGAGTTACCCAAAGGGTGCAGATCTAGCCCAGTACAATCATGAGGGATTGCAAAATCCACAGAAACTCACTACCTCTTCCTCCCTTTCCTTGCTCACAGAAGGCTATGAAAGGCCTAAGCAAACATCCAACTTCATGGCCCTTCTGCCCAAAAGAATAAAAGACTCACAAATTATATTTTGCACCAGGTAAAAAAGAATTAAAATGAAAGGCACTGCTAGGGGCTGCGAAGGACAAATAAATTATCAGATGGAGTATGCATGGATATGAATTTGTGTCAGTTGGCCATGGCTGGATAGAAAAGACTTAATTAGTATGAAACAGGCAATAAGAAAAATGAGAGGAACTCCTGCTGCCTTTAGATGGGCATTTTGGGCACTACTGATGAATCAGTTCAGTCACTGGAGCAGAAGCTTCAAAATCAGTACTTGTCAAAACGTATGCTCATGCATTTTGAGCAGTTCTCCCATTGCATTCAGCTTGTCCCATCCCCAACCACCATTATAATGAAATCTCACTCAAATCAAAATCAAAATAATTTCATTATTTTAGTGCCAGAAGGGAAGGCACTGGTGGGTGTTTAAGCACTAAAACCTTGAGAAGGCTATTTGTAAAGAAAGGGTTATCAGGAGCAGCTGCTGTTTGAAGAGAAGAGCAGCTGGAGCTGCTGAGGTTCTCAAAGAAGAGGCACAAAAGAGGGCAAGGAGTGAAACAACAGTCCTGCTACCACAACAAAGTGCTGTAAGGTCAATTCAGTATTGCTAAATGCAGAAATGCCTTGGATCAGGAGAGTCTTAAGAAAAGCATAAGCAGCAGGGATGTAGGCTGGGCCTGCCCCAGGGGCTGCCTGGCTGCCAGGTTTGGGCCAGAAGAGGACTTTTGCAGGTGTGAGCATGAAGTGATAAGAAGGCAAATGCCACAGCTTCTTTCCCAACACAAGGAGAGAGGGACAAAGGCTCAGAGGTCTCCTCAGAAAACTTCCCCCACGCTGATGACATGGAAAGATACAGTGTGCTTTGATTATGTTACTTCATAGGCACAGAGTAGCTTTGGGAAGTTCTGACCTCAAATAAAATTAATATTGATTCAGGTAAATCTCCAGGAACTCACCACCAAAGTTTTAAGTTGACAAGCAGGTATTCCTTATTGCAGTGCTGAGAGACATGGGAGATCACTCCTCCGAGCATGTCTTATCCAAGCATCAAACAAGCTGTGATTATATGGTCCTTAATCATACATAGTCGTTACATTACATACACTACATCATACTTTTATAGAATGCCTCCTGTATGCACACAAAAAGGTGGCAGTGGGCTTTCGGAGCCCTGGTGGTTATGTCTTCATCATTATGTTTCAGGATCATTATCATATCAGTAACCACCAGATGGTTCTGGCAAAGCTTATCTTAGTAATTTCCTTTTCTCTGTAGTTGCTAACCAAGCCTAACATCCTTGAAGTTACTTATTTACAACCCTATTCTTCAGTCAATGCCATACTTCAATACACCCTATACTTCAGTCAGCTCCATCCTTCCATATGCAGATAGAAACTGGTAAATAGAAAACAATTCATTTTATAGCTTGTGAGAAAAAATCTTGTCACCACAGCGAAACACAGTGGGGCTGCCTGATATGTAAGGCACAAGCTAACAGACCCGCAGAGCAGGACTGACAGGCTTGTGAGAAAACCTCCAGCAGCCCTGGAGCACAAGACACAACCCAGCCCTCCTGTAGCTCCTTCCGCTATAGATACCTCTGTGCACAGCTGGTCTACGTCTGCTGGCAATGTTCACTGCAAACCTGGGTGTTACAACCAAGCCCTTTGCTGCTTGTGGTTTTGACCATCCTAATTTTGAGAGCCCTGCTGCAGATTTAATCACTTGAACATACATACGTTTGTGTTCAAGACCCAGGTAAGAAAAAAAACACCATAAAATTTGTTTGACTTCCCTGAAGTTTTAAGCCATTTAGCTACAAGGCCAATGAAAAACCCTAGAAGAACACAATAGTGTAGAATAAGGACACTTGTAAGATTCAGTTCCTTTTTTCTTGAAATGCTCAACATGCTTGATATAGAAAATCACAATATGTGTGTCAAACATGAAGAGCAAATGAAAAGCTCATGTAGACATTGCCTTATAAAGAATATAAAGAACTCCAGGCAAAAAACCTTCCAAGTCTCCCAGAGCAATGAAGAGATGAAGTAGACTCAGCTTCTTTTAACCACTAAGCAACCTCCTGATTCCTACAAGCACCCAGACCAATCCTGCTGAGGCTCATGCTTGTCCCATCACACTATCCATACTTATGGCCAGGCAGTACAGTGAAAACAGCACACATTGCCAGCAATAACTAGATTTGGCATCAGTTCTGCTGCTTGAAGAGAGCATCAGGTGTTTCATCACACAAATCCAAACACATCTGGTCTTTTTGGGGGGCTGCAAAATTCTTACACTTTCTCTAACTTGTATTTTCCCCTTTCCACCCCATCCCCTACATACAGAATGTATCAATAGCTGAATCAGCCATTTTAGTCCCCATTTTAGTGGGGTTGTTTTGCCCAAAGAGGATACTGATGCATGCTGGCACAGCAGAATGAGGCAATTTAGCTTTACCCACAAGAGCAGATCCTGAATTTTTCTCTAGAGCCTATTTCCATGAGGAATCATAGGTTAGATAGGGTTGGAAAGGACCTTACTTAAGATCATCTAGTTCCAACCCCCTTGCCATAAGCAGGCACTGTAGTGACAGGACAAGGGGTAATGGGATCTAACTTAAACAGGGGAAGTTTAGATTGGATATAAGGAAGAAGTTCTTTATTGGAAGGGTGGTGAGGCACTGCCTGGGATCAAATTAACTTTTTTTGGTTGTTGTTAGTTTTGCTCCTTTTTATATAGAAAAACCACACACACACACACAAAGTAAGGCTTACCAATTAGATGCTCTCTCTTGTTTTCCTTGGGTTTCCCTTTCTGGGGTTCTATCACATTTGAGGGAAGCTCTGATCCCCTCACAGATGAGACAGCAGCATACCTCAAAGCCTCACAGTGATCATGTGAAGCGCTGATGTGAGAAAGGGTGAAAGAAGGAAAAATCCCCACATGTATGAGAGTCCTCTGGTGAGGAGGAGATGTTTACAAAACACTCCTATGGATAAGGATTGTCTTTGATGTAACTCCGTGGTCTTCTGTGGCTGTCTTCTTGTCCCAGCTGGTTTTAGACCCCACAAAATGCAAGTTGGAAATAATTTCTATGAGTCAGTGATACCTGTCACCAGAGAGAAAAACAAGAACGGCATAAAATACAAAGAGAAAATAAAGAGGAAATTTCCTATGAGGACTGGCTGAGGAAATTGGGATTGTTTAGCCTGGAGAAAAGGAAGCTGAGAAGCAACATCAGAATTCTGTGGTTCTATGATTCACTCTCTACAAGTACATGAAAGGACTCTTCTCCCAAGTAACAAGTGATAGGAAAAAAGGAAATGGCCATAGGTTGCACCAGAGGAGGTTTAGACTGGCTATCAGGAAAAATTTCTTCACCAAAAGGATTGTCAACCACTGGAACAGGCCACCAAGGGAAGTGGTCATGTCTCACCTTCATCCCAGGCAGTACTTCAAAGAAGTGTGGATGCGGCACTTACGGACATGGTTTAGAGATAGACTTGGCAGTACTGGGATAACTGTTGGATTCCATGATCTTAAAGGTCTTTTCTAAACTAGTCATGCTATGATTCTGTAAAGCCAGAGGGTACACCTCTTAATATAATAGGGCTCAACCACTGTTGAGATCTCAAACACTAGTGTCATGGGCTCAGCAGCAGCAGTCATTTTTCTCCTTTAGGTAGTAGCTGGTGCAGCACTGTGCTTTTTGATTTTAGGCTTGGGGACAGTGCTGGTAACACCAGTGTTTATAGTTATGGCTTAGAATGTTCAGGCTGGCCAAGGACTTTCTGAGTTTCATGCTCTGCCAGGGAGGAGGGGGAGTCGGGAGGAAGCAGAGACAGGGCACCTGACCCAAACGGACCAAAGAGATATTCCATACCACAGCACGTCATGACCAGGATGTAAAAAATGGAGAGGAGAGACCCAAAAGGGTGGGGGTGCAGCACTGCATGGGTGCACGGCCTGTTCAGGACTTGGTGTAAGGTGATAGGGGAGGCACTGTGTAATCGAGCTTGGTATGAGGTGATGGGGGGCACTGCATGGCGTGGCTAGGTATCAGGTGAAGATCTGTTGTATTCCCTTTCCTTGTATTTCTCTTGTATTATTACTAGTGGTAGCAGTAGTGATTTATGTTATACCTTAGTGACTAAACTGTTCTTATCTCAACCTGCGAGAGTTGCATTCTTTTGATTCTCCTCCCCATCCCCCAGGGACTGGGGAAGAAAGAGAGTGGAGTGAGAGAGCGACTGCGTGAGTTTGAGAGCTTAAACCATGACAACTAGTAACATAACTAATCCTCCAGTTGAGGTCCCCATGCCACATAGAAACATAGAATAGTTAGGCTTGGAAAGGACCTTAAAATCATCTAGTTCCAATCCCCCTGCAACGCACAGGAGCACCTCCCACTAAACCATACCACCCAAGACTTTGTTCAACCCGGCCCTGAACACCACCAGCAACAGAGCATTCACAACTTCCCTGCGCAACCCATTCAAGTGCCTCACCACCCTTACTGTAAAGAATTTCTTCCTCAGATCCAATTTAAACTTCTGTTTAAGTTTGAACCCGTTACCCCTTGTCCTATCACTACGGTCCCTAACAGAGCGTTCCTCCCCAGCATCCTTGCAGGGCCCCTTCAGATACTGGAATGCTGCTATGAGGTTTCCACACAGCCTTCTCTTCTCCAGGCTGAACCCCAACTCTCTCATCCTATCTTCATACGGGAGGTGTTCCAGTTCCCCAGTTATCCTTGTGTCCTTCTTTTGGACTTGTTCCAACACTTCCATGTCCTTTTTATGTTGAAGACACCAGAACTGCACACAATACTCCAAGTGAGGTCTCACAAGAGCAGAGTAGAGGGGCAGGATCACCTCCCTCGACCTGCTGGTCACGCTCCTTTTGATGCAGCCCAGGATACAATTGGCTTTCTGGGCTGTGAGCATACACCGCCGGCTTATGCTCATTTTCTCATCAACCAACACCCCCAAGTCCTTCTCCTCAGGACTGCTCTGAATCGCTTCTCTGCCCAACCTGTAGCTGTGCCTGGGATTGCTTCGACCCAGGTGTAGGACCTTGTACTTGACATGGTTAAACTTCATGAGGTTGGCATCAGCCCACCTCAAGCATGTCAAAGTCCCTCTGGATGGCAATTCTTCTGTCCAGCATATCAACCAAACGACACAGCTTGGTGTCATTGGCAAACTTGCTCATCACACATTTCTTGATACTGTCCATCACTACCGGTTGAACCTCATTGTGTTGGATCTAAAAACAACGGTAGAAGCATTTTAGCTCCAGAAAATTTTCCCCAAATATTTTCCACAAAACCCTTTTTAATATTGACAAATCAACCACAGCATTTCAGGCTAAGCCATTTCCAAAGGCTCCAGCAGCAGGGAACAGCCTTCTCGAAGGACACAAATCTGTTGCTTGTTAATTGAGAAAAAAAAAAATGAGAGCTGGCTTTTCATATGTAATTTATGAGCTTCACATATAGCTGGATTAATGATATGGCTGTTTTATGTGGGCATCCATCATCTAAATTTTGTTTGAAGATCTGGCTCTAGCTTCATTTCACTTCAGTCTTCATTCCTGTCAGTATTCATATTGGTCCCAGATGGGTCATTCAAAGCCAATTGCTCCCCCAAGAATCTTTCCCCAGCTTCACAAGACAGGAAGCTACACTATTGAATGGGTGTTTTAAATCATCACGAAAACCATGAGAACAAACAGTCTGCAACACTGGGATTGACACCATTATTGCAATACCATCCCAAATATATGACAATGTCCATTTGAAGGCATTTGTAGCATTATCTTCATTATTGGGCTTCTCAGGCTGAGCTGCATGATCAGAGCAGATGCCTACTAGAAGGGCAGCAAGGCCAAAGAGTTAGAAGAAAGATATGCTTTAGAAAAATGGCTTTAATTATTGCAAAAGCGAAAACATCATAAACAAAACTACCCCAACATTTGTATTTTAGAGGAACTTGTTTTTTTGTCGAAAATAATTTTTTTCCAAGCCATTTGAATAGAACAACCTACACAGGTATTTATATTGTCAAATAGAACAAAACATATCACAATCTAACAGAAATTACTGCTTCCTGTTGTTTATTGAGAATTCCCTGATGTGCCTGTAAACACAGCCCTTGAGAGGCGACTAAAGCAGATGGTGTTTTTCTTTCACATTCAGAAACATTGATGTATTAGTTTCTTTGTGTTAACTTCAGCTGCACTTTAATTCTGTTTCAAAAAGTCAAAAAGCAAAGGCAAGGGCATCTTAATCCTTTCTCCTTGGGGTTACACTGGGGCATGTGGATAACTCGCCACAAGCCACTCAGAGAATATACACAAGCACTCTGGGGCAAAGCAGTTTGCAGGCTGCAAGTTCACCTGTTCTGAAGAGCCTGGCATAGCTCAGTCTCACAGAGCAGTACCACAGAGAAAACCAATTTGAGTTCAATGCCACTTCAGCAGAGCTCATTTAGAAGTAACATCAGATGAATGTGGCTCGAGGCAGCAGCAGTTCAGCTATTTCTGCAGCATGCTGATGCAGCTAAAGCCTTCAATTTCTATTCTGAAAGCAGACTAAAGGTTCAGATTAGGCATGGTGACTAGGTGCTTACCTGTAAGGAGGCCATTTCTCCAGCACTTCTCTGCACCAACTGCTACATTTGCAAATGGCACCAGTCCTTTAGACAGAGGATCCTTTAGATTTCCTTTCCTCTAAAGTAGGCAGTTGCTCCCATTTATCATCCAGTTGCAAAGATTAAATCCTACAGTCCAGGCACTCCCCACTTCAAAGTTTCTTCAAACCAGAATGGAGATTCTTACACACAGCCACTCCTAAACAGTGCCAATCCCAAAGGTATCGAAAAAAGTCACCAGACAGTCCTCACATGGAATTTGTATATAACAAAGTTGTAGGTTTCAGTTTGTCCTTTTATGACCCTTTTAGGCCAGCACTGCTTTCCTTTCCATGCACTGAGCTTTAGGCCAGCACTGCTTTCCTTTCTGTGCTTTGGCCATTCCCTAAAGATTTTTCAGCCTAGTCCTTTCCTGACCTTGAATTCTGCCCAGAACAGATACTAGCCTATTTGCTTCAGGCTCATCATTTCTTTCCCCAAATCAAAATTTGGAAAGGACAGGATACAGAGTAGATTAACAACACCGTCCTATTGCTCCTCCTTAAAAATTAAGAGATTAACAATGCACACATTGCTCCTCCTCCTCGTGGAAATGACATCAACTCTCAATAGCTGAAGACGGGGAGATACCAGGGGGCACCCATTAGTCTACACTTCACTAGAGCATAAGTAAATAAGAGATTGCTCCTATCTCAATTCCGAAAGGAAGGCAATTTGCAAGGTAAGAACATTCATACCATAGCAAGTTTCCTTCCAGGCCCAGACAAATTCACAACACTCACTTGCAAATTAGAGGAAGAATCACAGAAGATTGTTCTGGTTTTGTCATAATCACAACAGCTGCAATTAAAGTACCTGAAAGAAATATTCAAACTTGTATGCAAACATAAACCCGGTATGTTCTTAGTTGCTCCAAACAAAGATTTTATTTCAAAGAACATTTCACTCCACCTTATCTTTGCCATCTGTCAACATAGCTGAAACACAGCAGTAATAAGAACTTGAACAATGACATCATAGTTAGTCCAGAATCAAAGTCACACAGCACCAACCCCTTCCCAGCACAGGCATAGTGTAAGATCCATCATGGTTTGCTGTAGGAGCAGAATTTTCCTTGGCTTTTTAAAAATGGTTCTCAAGTAAGCATGAAAGAGATCAGGACAAATCACGCCCTTCAGAAATGCCAAGGCTGTGTCACAGGAGTTTGCTGCAATGCAGAGCGCAGACCTTATTCCTGAAGAGAAAAAAATGAATAAAACACAACTTACATCAGGAGAAATGCTTAAGAAATTCAAATTTACCATAACCACAACCACTTGAAAGTCCAATTTACAAAGTCGTACTCAGTATGATTCACTATGTACCAGAGACTCTATTCTAGACACACAAAACAAGACACTTCGATGCTTCTTAACCTATTTGTTCACTTGTCTGATACTGGTAACACGCCTCTATATCGAACTACATGAGCTGTGTGTGAAATATTCCTTTTTATAGGTAAAGTGGCTAGACAACACTTAGCAAGTAGATTGTTCCTAGAGAAGAGCATTTAATGCAGTAATTATACACTACTTCTCACCTGTTTTCATTTGGAGAAACAGGGCTTCACAGTCTCTTTGAGCTGTCTAATGCACAGATAGGAAGAAAAAAACCCCACACCCCATGACCATTCAATAAACATTCAATTTTCAGAAACAGATGTAGAAAATGCTTAGTTTTTGATAAAGCACTGTGTAACAGCTGGTATCAGGTACTTGCTTTTGACTACAAGGTGATGCGAATTAGTTAAACTTTGATTGCTTGATGGGTAAACCAAGAATCAAATTGGAGATGAAACTCAGCACCTCAGTAAGGTTACAAAATGCTTAATGACTTTGAACTACTACATTCACATCTATGGGACCAAACCCAATTTGCCCTTAAGAACATACCTATATTTTAATTTTCTCCTTTTCCAATTTATCTACAAAGCTACAAAGAACAAGCCATGAAAAGAATGAATAGGGAAACCTAATGAAAGATGGCAAAGATTTTTTTCCCAAAGATTTCTTCAGTCAAGATATAAGGCACTGATTTTAAAACAAGTTCAGAGTGGAGAATCATTAGAATTAAGCCGGCTTCAGAAAATAATGTCAAAATGCAATGCATTTTTATCTTTAAAGCAATTATGTAAACTTGATTATTAAAACGAAAGAATGCCAAATCACTGACAAAGTATCAAGGACACTATCTAGTATTTCTTTGATCAGAACATGTCATAGGATATGCTTCTATTGGTAGTCTTTAAGAAAACGATTTTACAATTCAATACATAATCCTGTATCATAAACAGCAGAAGGAAGAACAAACATTAGAAAGTGTCTTAGTAAAACCAAGTTTATTCATTTGTCTTTTAGGCGGATATGCAAAGAGCAAGCAAAGCCTTTTCGCCACAACTGTAAACTTTTATTAAAAAAAAATGTGTTAAAAACCAATACAGGAATTTCCGTTCATATTCTAAAAAAGTTTGTTCACATCCAGAAAGAAAATACATTAGCAACAACTCCCAGCAGAATTAATCTTTAAAGAAGTAAAACTCTAGGTGCAGAGTTTTTCTACAGTATAGTACCCTCTACATTTTAATTTAACCACAGAATTGAATATCATTCATCTCTATTGGCTCTAGAACATGAACAAGAGTTTATCTTAAATAGATGATATTCAATGATGCGTTCCACGCTGCCATAGGTGCTAACATTATTAGAAGAGTGCACAACTGAATTTCTCTAACAAAGCAAGACCTTTCTATATGCTGCATCATAACCCTTCCTAACCAATACAGTTAATTTAGCTGTATGCCTTTAAAATCACATACATTTCCCAAGGAAAAATACTACAAAAATCCATGGTCCAAATTCTGCTCTCGCTTATATTCACAGGATAAATTAAGCACCATCAAGTTGCAGGTTTTAGCTGAAAAGCATATACAGAACCAGTATGTTTACGAGTATAAGGGAGAGAAGAACTTGAACCATGCCTGTAAACATTCACAAAAGTCTGCAGTCAAAAGTGCTGGATAGGTGGCCTATCCGCAGTACAATTATTTCATTCACAGAGAGGTGTGGGGCAGGGAGAATGCTATGGAACATTATTTTAGAAGCAAATTAAACTTTTTTCATGTACTTTGGAAAGACACATTCTTAGCTAAATTGTACTCCAGTAAAACAATACACTTCTACCCAAATACAGTACAGTATCATTTCCTAGCTCTCCTATTCAGATTCAGACAAAGGAGTACTCAATTCAGCAGCAAGCCCATGACAGTATTTTGAAGCATAAGAAAACCACCACACACCTCTGATGTAGCTTCTCTTTAACATACTGGTGATGCTAACAGAAGATCCTCACACATATGAAGAAAAAAAGCCAAAGAACCATAAACTGACCTTGATCTATGCACACACAAGAAGTGTGCATCTAGATGAAAGATCATCTACATCTTTAAGAATCTAGTTTCAGTCTAGATCTCATTCTATATTAACCACATATACCATATAAAACGTAACAGGATAGGCGCTTATGCACACTGTTGAGTATATGTTCTCTCATTCAGGTTGACAGCCACTTGCTCTATTTACATAACCATCTGTTTGAATGTTTCTGATCCTGTAAGACACCACACATTAATCTCATAAGCTACAAGAAGAGTCAAGGATGCTCAGCAATTCACAGGATCAGACCCTGAATCAATAGAATGCAATCACAAATTAAGTTTGACATTCTGACACAGCCTCCTGGAATCATTTTACTTTTGTGTTTTCCCTCCCTCTTTCCCCAGTTCACACCACACTCCCACTAACGTTAAGACAGCTTTCAGAGTGAATAGGATCAGGCTCTGTCAAGCAACCACTGCAGTCTTTAAAAACATCTGGTTATCTTACTGCCATCCACTCTGGGGCAGACTTGTCTGCAATGAAAACGGTGTTCCTGGTGCTGATGGATAGTTAGCAAACCCTTCAGGCTGAGTTGGATAGTTCTCCAGAGCAGAAGCAGAATGTGCCTTCAAGGAAGAGAAGAAGTTAGGAAACAGTATTGATAAAAACAAAGAAACAAGCAAAAATCTAAATTAAGCAAAATTTCAGGTACAATACCAGTCCTAGTCAAGCCAAATCAGAGTATAATCTGAAGTATGCAAAGAACAGAGATGAGCAATGCACCTATATGCAGATGTTAAGTTTCTGAACAACAATTGTGCTGAAATACCACAGAATGAGGAAAGCAATTGGATTAAGAGAAAACATGAAGAAAGCATTAATGGGATTTATGTTCCACTGAAGTGAGCACCAGATGATCTGGAACGCATAGCTTTATCAGGAGCTATGGTATTTCACCAACTCTGAACTTCCCTTGCTTGAATAGCTGTTAATTTTAGTGACGGGAACTTCTGAACACGAAAACTGATGTTTCTTCAATGCAGTCTGGATACATAGATTTCTACAAATAAATACCTGAGCTACAAAAGCAGTGTGGTCTAGGCAAAGAATTTCTTTCCAATCTATTTCCCCTGATACTCAAAAGATATCTGACAATGTGCATGCTGAGCAGTACTTAGACACATGCTCCATTTACAAAAAAAAAAATAAAAAATTGATGGATCACAGAAAACATTAATTCAAGACACTCAATTGCCTCTTCCAGTATTTTGTAGAGGACAAATTTCCTACCAGAATCCTTACTCCATACAGGGGTCATTTTTTACAAAAGGCAAAGTAAACATCTAAATACAAACTCTACTGATAGTTTCAGTTAAGCTTTGTACACTGAAGAGTGAAACGAGTTCTTATATGGACAAGAAATGATGAAACTACACATCACCTAAAGCCACCTCAAGGTTATTACAATTTCATTTGTGGGAACTATCAAGAGAGGCACAACCGCAGTAGACACACATTCATGACAATCTGAGTGTGTAGGGAAGTATGTAATTCACAATGAAGTGGTTTTCCACAGAAATCTTTAAGCATTAAAATGTCAGACTGGAACCAAGCACAAAGTTTGCAATTACATGGTCAGCTCATTACACTTAATACAACCTATACAAATTTCACTTGCATGTCTGTTCTTTTACTCCTCCCCATTTTACAAAGAGTTTTCAAATTGGGTTTAATCCCACTCATAACATCCAGAAGCACTGTACATCAGCCTTGAGTAAGAAGTTAATATGAGCTGTTCTTTATCATCATCCTTATATCAGTTCTCAAACAGGTTAGGGGGATTTATCATTTACTAACTTAAATCCCAAGAAGTTACTGCTTAAGTACATGCTCAAATGATTACCGGAAGCAAAATAGCATTAATAAATGGGCACATTACCTGTAGCAGTGCTGACTGTGCAGCCGCACTATGCTGCAATTCTTGTAAGGAAGATTGTGTGGCACTTTGGGGAAAGCCAGGGATACCAGGGAGCGACAAAAGACCAGGAAAAACTGCATTTCCCGGTGTCTGTAGTCCAGAAGTCAAGCTGAAAGAATGTCAAGACGTGGCTATTATTAGGAACATCTGTATCATGTTCTATCTTAGGTTTTTCTCTCTATAAGCTTGTGTTTATATCAGTTAAAAGTGCTTCCTTTCCTAAACCTCATGAAAGCCATAATTTCCAAACAGAAGCCCACTCTCTACCCACCTACAAATTATTCATGCACGCACAAAACAAGACTGCCTAGAGCACACCTAAGAAAGGAACTAAAATATTTTTGTACCTTGACTGTGCCTACAGTTTGCACATAAAAGAAGTCTTCAGACAAAAGTTAATGCTGAATACTTCCTTAAAACATAGGAACATCTAAGATATTGTCTGCTATTACCTGAATATGTCAATGGATGCCCACGTGGAATCCACTCTTGAAAAAAACCTAGGAGGTGCCAAGTATCCTTATCCAGGAAATGAGATCACTCAGCACCTCAACGGATTAGTCTGCTGTAACAGAGACTACTGAGGACAGCCTATTTTGTAATTATGCTCTGTATCTAAAGACAGGAGGAAAACTACTGGTGACCAAACTTTAAAAATTAACTGTAATTAGTTACTATGATTGAAAATAATGTCTAAGCCTAAGGTAAAATCAATGTTGTGCTCAAGAGAAAAAGAAATGGTTCTGACCTCCTTCAGAAACAGAAACATACCCAGCCTGTGCAACAAGTGCAGAGTTGAAGTTTGAGCTAAAGGCCGAGGCAAACCCTGGCAGGACCGGAGCTGGAGATGGGGCTGTGGCAGCTGCCGACAATGGTGCAACTGCTGCTACTGCAGAAGATGCCTGGAGGCCAGGGAAAGAAGGGAGAGCAGGAGTGACAGAGGGTGTGTTAGAGACAGGAAAACCAGGAAAGGATGGGTTTGATGATCCCAGAGGTCCCTGGGCAACAGAAAAAAGGGAAGGGACGGCACTGGACAAGTTAAGCGAGAAGGGTGGAGCAGAAACTGTTGCTGAGGCGGCGAGTTCTGAGAGTACGGCAGCAGTGGAACTCACATGAGGAGCAGACACAGCTGAAGCAGTTGTAGACGGAGTAGCTAACAAAGACCCTGGGAGAGTGACGGGTGGCGTAAGTGCCGGATTACCAGTAAAAGCAAAGTTACTGGTTAGAGATGTAAAAGGAGGAAGTCCATTGAACACAGGGGCAATGGGAGCAGAGGAGCCATGTGAGGCAAGGGAAATGGAAGACAGAGAACTGGAATTGTTTAGAGGAGCACTCAAAGGAGAGAGACCTGATAGCACTGGATTCAGGGAACTGGGTAAACTGACTGGCACTGAAGCTGCTGAGGTGTATGCACGCCCAAGTACTGACAGTCCTATAGTGCCATGAGAAGGGCTGGCTGAGTGAGAAGGACCTTTGAAGGCTGAGAGGGTAGGACTCATGGGCTCCGTTTTGACCATAACCGGGATATTTGTGGCAGCTGGGGCTGCTGAGAGCTGCTGATCAGGATTAGCAGGGCTGGCACCATGCAAGAGGGAGGCTGATGAGCCACAGTTGACTGGCATAATCGATGGTGAAGTGGTTAAAGGTGACTGTGCAGACAATGCTGGAGGAGTGGAACTGGAATTGGTTACAGATGGGGATGGAAGACCTGGAAAAATGGACAGCCCAGGTGTGGAAGAACACTGTGAAGTGGGGGTGGCTGATGGGGTATAACATTTGGCAGAGGAAGTGGGAGGGTCAGAACTTTGATTAGCAAGAGCAGATAAAGAAGTGAGTTCACTTGTCATAGCAGAAGGTAAAGCAGATGAATTCATTAATGAAGTGTCATTTGATGTCAGAAATCCCTTTAAGACGGACAAAATTGGGTTAGGCAAGCTAAGTGAACCAGGAATGGTAGTGGCAGGAGAATTAGCAATTGTTGATGAAACAGAACTAGAAATCCCTTGGGTGTTGGGTGGCAAGGACAAAGGGAGGCCAGCAAAAACTGATGACAATGGAGCAGGATTATTAGCGGAAGCAATTGAAGAGGTTGCAGAAAATGGGAGGCCAGCAAATGGTGCAGTAGCAGATGCAAAAGCTTCACTAGGTGCAGGTGTAGTGCATGGTGTGGAAGAACCTTGCGGAGCTGGTGTAGCAATGGGTATAGAAGCCAGCCCAGAAAAAACTGCAGGAATAGGGGTAGATGTTGCATTGTGAACAGATGTGACAGGAACACCAGGCAATGAAAGGGATTTGATGACAGCAGGGGTTGGGGTGGATGGCTGAGATGTATGGATGGAAGAGGAGACCTGTCCTGGGAAAACAGGAAGGACAGGGGTAGACACGTTCATCCCAGAGATGAGTGGAGTTGTGGGTGCTAATGGATGGCTTATTGCCTTGACAGGTGATGGGGTAGGGACTGGAGTAGCAGCAGGTGTTGAAGGATTAGAACCGTGAGGAGTAAAGAGCTGATTCGCTTGTGCAGAAAAAGCTGCAAAGAAACAAAACTGTTAAGAATACTTGAAACTGTCAGAAATACTCGAAATCAACACAAACATATAGCATTTCAAAATATGATACACAGGCAATAGCTAACAAACAATGTCTGCATATAAACAATGAACATGAGAGCCTATGAAAACACAACAAAAAGGTACGTACAAACACATCACACAAGTTATACAGCACGTAGGTTACCACTCCTCTTTAAAACACTTTGCGACATCTACTACCTCTTCATGATCTCATGCAAGACAGTTAAGACACTTGTAAGAGTGTCTAAGTGACACACGTAAACACCCTCCCTCTGGTCCCTAACATCTGGCAGTACCCAAAACAGACCTAATATTCCATGAGTATCAAATCACCTGGGCTCCTCTGCATCCACTCTCACTGAAGGTCAGAATTTCCTTCAGAAACAGTTAATTCAATGTATTGTTATTTCAGAGAAGTTTAGTCAACAACTGAAGAAAGCTGATTTCAGGTGCTGGTATTTTTCTTTCCTTCAAAATCAGGTCATTCTCTTCACTGTGTTTCCTTCAGATTTAGACTCTAAGAAGGTACACTTTTAAATTCATGTATCATACTACAATATTAAACTAACATTGGCACTTGACTTCATCAAGAAATATTTCTGTAAGCCCTCAGTCAGGCATCTGTAATCGAGGCAAGCACCCGCCAGTAAGAATATCAGCTTATATCAACCCTACAAAGTAAGTTAGAACCATCAATGAAACTGGGGAAAAACAAGCAGGCACTCTCCAAATGGGGATATGGAGGCTAATGGAAAGAAGCTGTACTTATGAACACTGTCAAAAGCCTAGATATGCCTCTCTCTATTTTCCTGTGGAATATGAATGTGTAAATTAGTAACTCATCTCAAACAACCCACATGCTTTATTTTACTTTTGAAATAATCTGTTCAACTGTAAGAAAATCACTGATCCAACCAAAGTCATCACCCTCAACTCTATAACAGCTTAGATTTCTTTCTTGCCCAAATTCTACATCTTCATAACAACCCAAAAAATGGAATCTTTAAGTTTATGACAAACTCCTGTTTTACATATCTTGAAAATCTAAAACTAGTAAGTTTGCAAACTACTTCCTTTTACATAATAATTCCCAAAAACCTAAACCAATTGATCAGCTCTGGATTCTGTTCTTTCCTCATCCTGTTTCCAAGCTGAAGGCTCTCCTGAAGATCACAGTTAAGATAATCACCAGAGAAATACATATGCAATAGAGCCCAGAGCTGTTACTGATTTTCTCCTCCTAAGTGATTATTTTATTCCTTACACCATATTCATTTAGCTGTACAAACTGTTCTGTAAACATATGTACACTTAAAGGGGTATATATGAATAAAGTGATTCTTTGAAGTAGCAACATTTCAGTAGGATTTTCGCTGGGCATACAGAAGACAAACCATATAAATATTTGCCTATAAGCATTTACAGGAGATAAATTTATCACAGTCATTTTATCTATTGTAGGTATTTGCTAATATGCCTGACTCAACAGCAGATACTCAGTTTCTATTTGTCAAATCTAACAAAGTATTACCAAAGCCTTTAAATAAATACTTCATAATGGGATTTATTATGATTTGCACTAAGAGTACAAAGCATACAAAGAACCACACAAATAAGAGATAAAATTAAAAACAAAACAAAACAAACAAAAAAACAACAACCAAAAAAGCACAACTCTCTCTTCCACAAAAAGAACTGGATTTCAAAGGGTACGACAGAAGTGCAGGTGGACTTAGCCGGATTGAACAGTCCGGGATAAGACAACAGATTTCAACAAACTATAAACAAAGAATCTGCCCTTCTCATATTCCTACCTTCCCACTGAAACTAATGTATGAAACGAAAACATGAATGCGTTTTCAAATAATGTCCTGAGTTTTAACAACTCTGAAGATGTTAATGAAGTGTTTCAGTGCACTACATTACAAAGCTTATTTTGATTTAGTTTTTTTACATGATTTCTTACACACTATATGCTGAAGAATATAAGACTTTAATGAGGTAACACAGAAGGCCTAATTTTAATGCTTCAATGCTTTTAAGTGCCAAATTCCCAAGATTATTTTATTCCTCCACTGTCAAGATACCTATCCCAACAGTAATTACATACTTAGAGGCTTACAGAAATACCACAAAACAACAAGCTGTTTACATTTTCTGAACAAATAACAAAGATAAAATCAACATAAAAATCCCCATGTGGATTTAAAATTTACCTTGATTTTGGGAAGGTTTTGCCTGGTTAGAAAGGTCCTCATTTTCTAAACAGAGAACAACAGCTTGTTATTTAAAAGCAAATACAACTCCAGCAGTGAATGATCCATTCACAACAATGAATTAGAAAACAAATATCATCAGCATTTTTAAAGGTATGCATACTTTACCTGATACCACCTGATTAGCAGTGTATGGCTGAGGAGCTGGTAGGCCTGGAGCTACGACATTAGCCACTGGAACTAATCCAGCATTGTTGTAAGCACCTAAAATATCAAATGCAATTCACATCTCAGTCATCAGAAGGATCCATACCTAAATGAATCAGTAAGTGTCTTTTCCTTTAAAGGAACATTTTCTAGATTAAGACATTCCTCCAACAAAAAGCTATACCAGCATCACATGCTGTATGGTGGCTTTAGAGCTTCTAAAATAATTCTCCAAATGAGTAACAAATTTTTTGCAGTGTCTACTCTGCTCTTGTGAGACCGCACTTGGAGCATTGTGTGCAGTTCTGGTGTCATCAACATAAAAAGGACATGGAACTGTGGGAATAAGTCCAAAAGAGAGCCACGAGGATGATCAGGGGTCTGGAGCACCTCCCCTATGAAGACAGGATGAGAAAGTTTGGGCAGTTCAGCCTGGAGAAAAGAAGGCTGTGTGGAGACCTCATAGCAGCCTTCCGATACCTGAAGGGGGCCTATAAGGATGCTGGGGAGGGACTCTTCATTAGGGATTGTAGTGATAGAACAAGGGTAATGGGTTCAAACTTAAACAGGACAAGTTTAGACTAGATATGAGAAAGAAACTCTTTACTGTAAGGGTGGTGAGGCACTAGAATGGGCTGCCCAGGGAAGTTGTGAATCACTGGCAGTGTTCAAGGCCAGGTTAGACATAGCCTTGGGTTGCATGGTTTAGTGGGAGGTGTCCCTGCCCCTGGCAGAGGGGTTGGAACTAGATGATCTTAAGGTCCTTTACAGCCCTTACTATTCTATGATTCTATGGTTGCCAAGTATTTGATGGAATACGTTGTATGAACTTATCAGATCACTCTCAGTCCATTCATGCTAGCATCCAGAAATTCACGGACCAAACTCAAAAACTGCAGGAAGATGGATTTTTCGGACTAGGAAAATGGTTGAGCTCCTAGGGACTGGAAGGCTGGGTTGTATCTCTTATAAAAGATGTACTTATGACGTTGTTTGTTCTTCTCTGTATTATGCTTGTGGTACCGTGCTTGTCTGTCTGCAAAGAGCCCTGCAGTGGATGATAAACATGGCCTTTTTTGTTGAAAAACAAAAAGGGGGAATTGTGGGGGACTACATGACTGAGGGCAGGAAGTTAGAACTTAGCCTTGAAGATATCAAAGCTTATCCATAAAGAATGAGGCAGACGAACGCATCCGGATGAGAAAGTAGAAGGCATCCAGAGGAGTGAGCAAGTCCGGGAAGGAACAGCAGAACAAGAGCTTGGCAAGATAACAGACTTCAGTAACGTGGCAAAGGGTCATTCAGCAATGTGCTGTTGCTAACTGATGTAACCAATGTCTAAAAGACACATGTATGCTAAAAACTGCACATAAGTGAGGGTTTGTAATAGTAAAAAACACCTTCTACTTAATCACTAAAGAAGCATGTCACATGCCATTTGTCCGTCTCAACCGCAACATTCTTTTAGGAAACTTTTCTCTCCATTGTGATGGAGAGAATGTAATGCTGAAGGCAACTGAGAAACAAATTAACCCTTAACTGAGAAGCAGATTACTTTTCCTCAGCAAGCTCCTACTTATTTCTACCCAATTCAGAGCTATGTCTGACCACATCCTCAGTTTGGTATAACAGCAACAAGACTTGTCAAGCTACAGTTCAAACCTTGGGCAAACATTAGACAAGACTAAGGCTGTGTCTTTGTTGTAACATGAAAAATGCCTCTCATAAAAGACATATTTTGCCATCCAAACAGGATTCTGAATTTTCCTTATGTATGTTGGAAGAGATGTTACATATTCCTCTTCCTATAAACTCTGCAATCATGACAGGAAGAAATAGAAACCAGTATGCAGAGTACATTTAGGGAGCTAACTTCAGGTATGATCACAGGGAGAGAAACTGCCATTTGACACATTACTTAAAAGGCAAGCAGATAAAACAATAGTATCAAGCTAAAACACACAGAAGCCTTACTTGGTGCAATAGTTGCATGTGGCCGACATGGTGGGATGGGGTATGGAACTGGTTTGTGAGGATTGTAGGTTGATGGAGCCTACATAAACAAAAAAACAAATAGAAGAAACAATAGTGAAAGCATTACCTACTGTTTCTCAGACAAAAAGCTAACATTCAGATACTACTACAAGCAGTAGTGGTATCTTCAGTGGAAAAATATTTTATATCAAATTTCTTCATAATATCCATAGTGACTACAAATATTTCACTCTTACAGAAAAGAATGAAGCAAACATTACTAGTATACCTTTAGGTTTTAATATAACAATGAATACCAAGGGAACTTTTTCCCACATGCTTAAAGATTTTAAAATACAGATCAGCTGTCTTGTTAAGAAACAAGAACCCCCTAAGGCATCGCTGTGATTCAGGTTTCCAAGATGCAAATATTTTTTAATGCTCATGTGGGAAAACCTTAGCGACTCTAATAAAAAGTTATATATATTTGTATCTAAAACTACCACTAGCTCATGATGGACTATTAAAGATGCTTTTAGTTTTCTATTCTACTACTGCAATTTAAATTCAGCTTTCAAATCACATGCACTGTACCTATTAGAGAATCCACACACATAAACTGGAGCTTCTTTTCAAGATAAATGAAAAGATATTAGGTCATATATATTCATTAGCTAAGATTAGCCTTGTTTAAATTGTTGCTCTACAGTCTTGTCACATAACAGCACTTTATATCAAAGCTTAATTGAAATAACTGGTGGTTACTTCCCCCCCCCCCCTTAAAGTTTAATTAATTTATTCATTTATTAGACATACTGGTTTGGATGGTCCAAGTATACGGGCTGCTATTCCCTTTCCTTCATTGATATACTCTTCTGTGTCCTTTTTGATAGGGGTTCCCTGAAACAAAAAATTAAACAATTAAGTATTACTTCAGAAGTAATTCTTGCTATAGGATTTCTGTCATATTTGATTTTTTTTTTTCCAAAACTACAATCGAGTTTATGAGTATTCTGAAACTGATACTTAATCATTGTTACGTAAAAGAAACTGTGTTCTGAGGTTGTAAAATGATAAGCAAGAGCATTTCAATAGCTTGGCTTTTAACACTGAGCACATTAAGCAGCCCATGTTTCTGACATACTTAGAATTCTGCATTTTGACTTGTGGACATGATAACTAACATTTTGCAGTCCCTTAAGGGTTCACAGGAAATACTTAACATGGTTGTTTAAGAACTACACTAAGATTAGCAGCAGTACCATAAGTGACCATATTAGGTCATCTTTATCAACCTACCAGTAAGGCTCTTCACACTTCTCTTGATTCTGCTAAACACTGCTACAGTTTACAATGTTTTCTTTGTATGAACGATGTCTTATTTATGCCGTAACCTTTACTTGAAGCAGCATAGAAAGAACGAATAAATAAAAATAACATGAGTTCCTATAAATGTAGAATGGGGTAATAAAAATACCCAACAACATTGCTTTTGATTCCACTCCTCCTTCCATGTATATTAATCCTAATTTTGGCTGTACTGTAATGAATCCTAAAGCAAAACCAGAAGATCATGCTTACTGGGAAAATTCCATTTATGCGGCTTGGCTTGCCCTTGGGATAAGGGTTGCCTGGAATCATGCCACAAGATGATATCATAGCATGAGGAGCCTTACAACCCGTTTTTGAAGCCTGCAAAATAATCAAGAAAGGACATTATTTCCTGTCACATTCAATGCTTTAAAAAAACAAATTAATATTTCATGACATTAAGACTGCATGGAACAGCCTACATGGAACAATTTAAATCTCTGTCTCAAATATTCTTCCCAAATAGCACAAGGTTTTGCTAAAGTCCCCTTCCCTTTGAGCAACTGTACTCGGACTATCTGATTCTACTGCACTTGCGGTTAAGTACTTGGTGTTCTCTGAAACTGTTGTGGACTTTTTTCCTCAGCACTGGTAGCAGTTCTGTGCCCCTTTTCCATATGATCCTAATGCTTGACAGAAACTTTCCTTTTTTTTGCACATGTATGAGATAGCTTCAATTGTCTTTTTGAAGCTGCTCCTTTCAGCCAGTCTTCCACCAGTAGTTCCCAGCAGTCCTCATGGAAAGTCCTGACCTCACAATGACTATATGGATGGAAACAATACCATATTTTAGAGAACCAAGGATACTAGAGTATCATGACTACCTGTTCAAGAATTCTTCTGCATCTTTTCTTCTCTGACATATTAATTCTGAACAGATCTTCAATAAGGCGATAATTCTGAGCATCAACAATGTTGCTATAAATGAAAACACTGACAATTATTGCCACCTCCTACACTTTACAGAAATAATACACTACTGAAAAGCAATCAACACTTATTCAGCCAGTACTGACTTATATTAAAAAAATCATAATTAGTTAAGATCACAATATTACTATTAATATTAAGTAAAAATCACAGTCTTAAATATGGACTTCATACCTATAAGTAAGGCATGGTATAAGAACCGAGTATCAACATGGAACAATGGACGACAATGGCTAAACCTTATGGCAAAAAAACAGTGTTGACAAAATGAATTTTGCATCACAACAGTTTGTTGGAAAACTTTAATTGCTACTAGCATGCAACTTCCAGGACAGCAGAAAGCCAGTAGCTACTTCATTTGCCACTGTTTGTTGCTAAACTAGTAGAGAAACAGATTTTCACCTTATTTACTCTAGAATGAAAAAGAATAAAATATTAGCAATTCCCTCCATGTCCTGCTGAGTTAGTGAAACCCCTCACATACATAGTTCAAAAAAGTACCCTTCCTTTCTCCTTGCTCCTCTTCCCAGAATAACACTAGACACACTAAAGAGAACAACCAAATGTGTAAGTGCATGATCCTACCTACCTTTTTTCAAAACCCTGACCTCAAAACCTTTACTGCTGTTAAACACTACATGCCCCATCCAAACTACTGGAAATACAATACAGGTTCAAAAATGGAGACTTTTCAAAGGAGGCTATTAGAAGAACTGGAATCGGTGGAATGTTGAACAAAGAGATGAAAACCACCTCAAAGAATAGTATTAAAATGCGAAAGAATGATGAGCTCTGTTCTCCAGTTTTGATTAGCAAAGTAAGTAGTACATAGATTTGGGTTAGGAATGACCTAACATGACTCCCTTATTATGCTCTTACACTGCAGAAATTCAACAGTTAAAGAAGTTACTATGCTTTCTGCTCACATCATCTGAGGTATAGCAACTAAATGAGTCTATGAGTTCCAATCTCATTTCAAGAAGCAAAACAGGTCAGTTTAATGAACACTGAACTTCTTTTAGGCTATCCTGTTTTGTTTTGCCCTGAAAGAGAGTAGGAGCATTCATACAGCTTCTAAAAGATCAGCTCCAGAAGGAAGATCCTGTCTGCATCCTCTTTCTTATCTTTTTTATGGTATCTATGTAATTAACTTATGTATCTGTTGTGGTTTAAGCTTGTCCTACTGAACCTCGGACAGTATCCCAAAATGTTCAAGCTGGCTGCAATATACAGCATTTGTAGGCAAGGCAGACATACTTAATGCAGAAAAAACAAACAAACAAAAAAAAAAAAACAAGCTGACAAAAAACTCCAGCCTCAAACAAAATAGCACTTCATATAATAAACCCCTTAAAGAAGGAAGAATTCCAATATAAGCATATGTAACAGGTAGATCCTTTAAAGCAGCTGCATTGAGCAAAATACTCCAACATCCTGTGTAAACATAAATATAGGATACCTATACAGCTTCTATAGATCTGTAAATTAATTTTTTCCATTTAAGATAATGATTCACTTAACTCACTTTTACACAGGTAATATTCAGACGGCTTTTCAAAAGTGCAACAGTCAATTCCCAGAATACTCTGGGCTCAAGCTGCTTACATTTCAGTGAGCAGAAACAGACTTAAGGCCCTCTTTCATTCTCTACAAGATCTGAAGTCACTGTAAAAAATTAGCAAAGTAGCAGTTTTCCAGCAGGCAGAAGCCCACACAGCAGCATGCTCAAGACTTAGATGAACTATGCAGTTTTCCACAATGCCTACTTCCAAGACTTCTTTTTACAGCCCTGTCAATAACAGATTTGTGCTTTACCTTACCTGACACCACAGTGTTTCCTTATAGAAGTATCTTTAAGTTTTACATACGCAAATACCAGTAAAAACAATACAAGCTAAGGAAATACAACACAATACTTACGAAGCTAAGATTTCAAGGGCAATAAGTTTATCTTTACTGAATGTGAAGCAGTTGAGAATATTAACCATTTTTGATGCCGGAACTGCCACTATTTTCTGACAAGTAAGCAAGAAAAAAAGGAAAGTGTATATAAAATAAGGCAGTACAATTATTTTAAACTCAGAATGCAACTCAGTAAGTTTTATATAATACATTAAACATTATAATACATTCAGTAAACATCTCCTTCTCATAGATAAGATGACTTTGTATGCTAACTTCAAAACTCCAAAAGGCACTTGCCAAAAGTAAAGAAATTAGGAAGTTAACAATAGTTATAAAGTGCTACATCTATTCTTGTAAAACAAAGGAAAGTAAAGTTTCTGTGGTTAAAGACTCTAGTTGGCAAAGGTTCCCTGTTTAAAAGTATGAAGTTTCACTTTTTGACACCACTGAAAAAGTAAGAAATGAAAAGGAAACTTTGAAGATAAGGACAGACTGGGCCAGCAGTTGCAAAAGTAGAAATCACAAAATTAAAATGAGATTAAGTGGGCAAATTTACTCCACAAGATTATGTCACAAAAACTTACATGTTGTAAAGCTTTTATTGCCTTAAGCTGTGGTTCAGCCCAGGAAAAGTATCTCAGTAACTCAACAACCTGCAACAGAAAGGTCTTCAATTAACCTTTTAATATGCTAAAAAATTACGCTAACGGCATCAATAGGATCTTTCTGTTTTGGGGGTACAATAGTAAACTGCTAAAAAACATCTTTCTGTGATGTCTGATTATCAGTGCCTACCAGCATCTGAAGCTGCTTTTATTTATAAGGCGCCTTTACAAATAGGCACATCAAAATACCATGTTACAAGAGATACCTTTTATATGGCAATATTCAAAATAGTTACTCATCTCTATATATTTGCATATACAAACAGCAATTGCCAAGGTATAACAATAATAATAAAAATAATATTTCTGAAAAAGCATCTAAACTCCCAGTACCTTAAACAGCATCTTCACCAAAGATACACACACACAAACACAACAAAACAAAAATGAAAACAAAGAAGCAAGGAAAAAAAATGCATATAGTATCAAAATAAATTGGCTATTTATTACCATGTGCCAGCTTAGAAAATACATGTAAAATAATCCTAAATTCCATTATGATAAACATATCCAGTTTTCCCCACACACCAAGAACAAGAACATAATTTGGTAACGAAACAACCTGGAACTATTTTTAGCAGTTTAATGCTGATACAATAATGAAGACTTAAATCTCCTCAGTTAATAAATAAAAAAGCTAATATAATCAGCCTCAGTGTGACTGGAGACCCTGTCTTTCTATATTTCTGAATACATAAAACCAATAGCTCCCATTAAACCCATGACAGTGTTCGCTTTTACCTGTTCACTAGAAAAGTATCCATGAACATATTCAATAGCTTTTAATTTATACTCAGTCAGTACAGCCTAGAAGATATGGAAGAAAAAAGATGCACAATTAGTCCCTCAAAAAATTACAATTATAGAACAATCATCTGCTATACTAATCTATTAATCTAAAAAAAGCCTGGCCGTATAAAGTGATATTGCATCAATTACACTGCAATAATACCAAGTAACAGTATACTCTTTAGAGAATTGAGAGAACAATGAAAAGCAGAGATACAATTATTCTGTTAAAACAAATATTATTTATTTCATTTTGCCTTTTTTTTTGTTTAAAATTATACCGAGGGAATATCATCATCACTCTTCCTCAAAGGTTTACAACAACTTTACATTAAACAATACACATTATTATTCATACAGTATCTTTTTATGCTCCCTGTAAGATAATTAACAAAGCATCCTACTTCCATGAATTTATAAACAGTGTATCAAGATTTAAACATACAAAAAAGCTTGCTGCAGAAGTCGATGTTGTCTTACCATTACTTTCCCATAGTTCAAACTTTAGTACAAAATCATACAAAACAAAGGAAGCAGAGTAGTTTAATGCAGTACTGGCCACCACTTTCTTAGTTGCCAGTTTTCTTGATAACCATGTGGGCTCTCTAACAGTCAGAGCTTCCTCCCTCTTCTCATACCCAACTCACTGATACAGGTACATGACAGTTGGATTCTGCCCCAAACTACTGCAAACACCTTCATTTCCCAGGCCTCATCTATTGGTAGCTCTCATGCTTATACTGAAATCACCTCCAGCTTCACCCACACACCAATTCTATCTTCTTCCCAATAGCTCTAAAACCTACCCCTAGTCTTTCTTTTGTTGTTCCTGTGCCTCCAGACTGACAGAAGTGAAGTTCTCCACCACTGCAACCTGACTTGTGAGCAGCACAGGTGCACAGAAAACCACTTGCGTCCTGTTTGAGACAACCCCTTTCCCTTCTGTACCTCATTGAGGAAGCCAACACTACCAGACACACTGAACTTCTTGTTTCATACTAATCTTTTCTTTTCTCCCTTCCTTCTCTTCACATATTTTTTTTGGGGGAAAAAAAAAAAAAAGCCTAATATGTCATATAGTAATTTCCTTACCAAAACAAATATCACTCTTCTGTCTTAAATCAAGACCTGAATGATTTTATAACAAGAACACAAACAAAAAGAGGTGAGATGTATATTTATGGATAAATAAACAAAAAAAAGCCCCCCCCAAAAAAGACAACAAAAACACTGATTCTGTTAATAACTGCAAATATATATATGGGGAATGGCAGAACTAAACTACACTTTAAGGCATTTAAATAATTGTTCCTGCTAATTGTAGGACTGGAAATGGAATACACCAACATGACAGACTTGCGAATCACATAATAAAGAAGATACACCACAAAGCTAGAAATAAAGACCTAGCAACAAAGACACAAAATAAGCTTTTGGAAAATGAGCACTGCAACAGCACAGCTATTACTAACACAGTACAGGCAGATAGCATACAGGAAACGTAACTGCCTAAAATCACTAATCAAAACCTTTGTTTGAAGTCTTTAGTAACCACAGAGCATATTCTGAAAGGTTGCACTGCAGCAGTAATATCTGAAACGTTACTCCCACCATCAATTCTCAAAGTCTCATGCACAGGTTTGTTTCTTGATTTTTCCCTGCAGATTTTCCGTTACAATTCTTGGTCACTGTAAGGGTGGTGAGGCATTGGAACAGGTTGCTCAAAGAAGCTGTGGCTGTCCCATCCCTGGAAGTGCTCTTGTTCAACCCCTGTTCAGGTTGGACAGGGCCCTGCGCAACTTGGTCTAGTGAAAGGTGCCTGGCCATGGAAGCGGGGAAGAAACTAGGTGATCTTTAAGGTCCCTTCAAACCCAAACCAGTCTACGCAAGTCCACACCATGAAATCTCTTACACAGTCACATTTTTTGCTGGTTACACTGCATGTAAAGGAGAATTTATAACCACTACCTTATGCAAAAATGCTAGTAAGTGCAGTTGTGATAACAAAGACTCATCCTTGGGGCCTTTATGAGCACTGGTTTACAATTCAGCATTCCCTAAAATAATACTACTATAACTGTACCTATCACTGCATCTAATGCTGAAGAGAAGCTGAACTGAAACCCAACTCTGTAAGATCCAAGTCCAAATAAAGGAAATGTCCTCTCAAAGACAACCCACTGTAACAAAAAAAAAACCTATTAAAAATGCTAAGTATTCCTTGTCTGCCACAAGGGAATTTTCTCCAAAACAAGCCCTTCACTTTCATACCAAGATAGCTCTATCAGGATACATAACTGTTCCACTGTGACACCTGAAACACCTCTGTACTACAGCAAAGCATGGTATCTCAGATGTGTACCTCCCATTCAAGACAGGAACCATTAATCTCACAGACGCTGATTTTTTTCTAACTCCTCTTCCACTTCCAGTATTTGAGGAACTATCTCAACCACTGACCTCTTGCTTCCATGCTAAATGCAAGCATCTCTGCAGAAATGAGACACCTACCAGACACCAGGAAGTCAAGGTTTCTAAATCTGCTTCCCACAGCCAGTATTTTGCTCAGCGAGCTTTTAACAGATATGGAAGCACAGTCCAGAGCACATAGCAAAATCTAGGATTTTGTATCCTGGAGGAAGGTGTGCAGATACTCCTGAGCTGTGGGAGATGTGGCTTTGAGCAAGAACAGCAGAGCGCGCTTTGAAATTAGAACAGTGTTGTCACATTTGTGTGTTGCATCTCTTAAACCATCCTACACAAGGTGGACAACTCACACTGTATGTCCCCATCTCCAGTCTGGCCAAGCAAATGCAGCCCCTATCCCAAATACAATACTTGGCTATTTTCACTTTTTCATCTAGTGTAAACATAATAAACTTATTCAAGTGCTTGCTTTAAATGAGGGCTAAGCACATGTTAAGTCAGTGGTAGCAGCCTGGACATTCAATCTCAGTTTTCTGAGAAAAACCAAAACATCTCAAAGAGAACATTTTCATAGCAGCTTTACACTGCTACACCTGACACAGAAACACCAGGATATATCAGCAGCACAGGGTTACAGTTCTTCATACCGAGATGAAACTTAAGTCTTTATAGAATCCTTAAGCGACTGTTAAAGAAAACAAACACCCGACCTGGTGTGCTTATCCAGAGGAATATTCTACTTTCAAATGGTTAAACTGACATGCAAAACGAGAAGTTACCTTTCTAATTTCATCCAGCACGGTTTCAAATGATTTCTTATCCATCTTGATCAGTTCATTCAATGCAAACACTTAAATGTAGAAGGGGAAAGAAAAAAAAAAAATCCAGTCCAAAGATCTTTTCAGACGTACAGAAAAAAAAAAAAAAAACAAAACATATATATATATAAATAATAATAAAAAGCAGTAGGGTAGAAAACGCAGCCTGGGACCTTTGCAGCCTCTGGGAATTTAGCGCCGACGCCTCTGCATTGCTGGACCCAGCGTTAGAGACAAAGGCAGACTCGCCTTTGCTGCTCGCCGCTATCCGCGGAGACCCGCGCCGGCCTGATGTCCCGGGGCCGTTCTCCCTGGCCGGTCAGAGTCATGAAAGGGCAGCAGCCACGGCCCCTGGCACGACCTCGCCGCGCCGCTGCCGTCAGCACACGGCGCCTCCACACCCCATAGCTCGCCGTGCCGCAGCGCTTCAGATTCCGGCGGCCATAGGCCGTGGCGCTTCCTACGGGCGGCCCCCGGGGAGACCGAGGAGCGCAGGGAACGGGCCAGGAACAAGGGCGCGCCGCACAGCCCCGCCGGTCCTGCCGCTCACCGTCGCGCTCCTATGACATCACTGCGCGGCGCCGAAGGCCCCGGCTGTCGCCCTCAACTATGCCTGCGCAGAAGCAGCAAAAACTCCAGCGGGACCCGCTCCTTTTCCAGCCCCCGGGAGTGACGCCGCAAACCTGAGCACTCCCACGGGGCACCGTCGCTCCCTCTCTGCTATGCCTTCGTGCTGCCGCTACTCGGCTCGGAGTTGGCGGAGTTCCACACAGCCCAGCGCGGCGAGAAGCGGCGAAGGGTTACAGAGTTCCCCACCCGCTCCCCTCGGCCCCTCCTGGGGGGGAGTTATGTGGCTGCCATGACAACGCGGCCCTCCCCTCCGCGGCAGGCATGAGGCGGAAGCGGCCCCCAGGGCTGTGGCTGATGATGGCTGGCGTGTTGCTGGCTGTGTTCGCCCTGCTCTGGGGCTTGCAGGTGGGCTGCGGACTCAGCGAGCGGGTGAGGCGCAGGATGTTCCGTGACGGCTTCTCGGCCGAAGGCGGATACCGGGAGAGAGCCCGGAGGAGTGCGCTTTGGGGCGGCGGGGACGGGGCTGCGGTTCTGGCTTATGTCGCGTTAGGCGGAGGGTTGATTATGTGGTTTTATGGGCCTTGGGCGATACGGTCTAGTGTGAGGTGTCCCTGCCCTTGGCAGGGGATTGGAACTAGATAATCTTAAGATCCTTTCCAACCCAGACTGTCATACTATGATTCTGAGATAAGTGCATACACGAGGTGATCCTTTTATAGAGGCTTCCAAGCAATAGGCTCTGCTTAAATGAAGGCGAACTTGATATCTAAGCAAGCAGCTTTACACTTCATACTATCTGATTTTCTCTGTGCTTAAGTACTCTCGGGTTTCCTTCGGGATAGTCTAGTCTTTCTGAAGCTGCTTGTGGTTCTGTGTAGTGAACTTAGCACTGCTGGCAAGGTGATTAACAGAAAGGTTAAATGTCCCTGGGCCTGCAGGGTCACCGCTTGTTAGTTCTATCCTGATTGTTCAGTTTCAGTGCTCTGCTTGCAGCTCTGCTTAGCTTCCATTCTTCTGCTGGAAAATAGTACAACGAGGGAGAAGGTTATTGTTTTCTATTATCCTTTAAAATATCTACCTTGACCGAAGTTTTGCCTTTCCTGGTATCTTGTGCTTCCCCATATCCAGGGTGTTTTTCCTTCCCGACCGGCATATTCCTTTTATTCTGGTTTTCTTATTCTCACATCCTTTTGAAGTCGTCACTGATTATGTTGTGTTTGGAACCATCTCTGCTATTGTCTTTGTTTTGGAACACAATTTACAGATAGTGTTAACAACATCAATGTAAGAAATTTCAGGGTGTGTTTTTTGCTTTCTAATTCCACAGCTCCTGAATCCAAAGGATTTCTATAGCTAATTTCCAGTTTGTTGAAATAATCTATCTTCTTAATTAAAATTGAACAAAACAATTTATGCTGCTTCAGTGCACACTTGCTTTCTGTTGCTGGTTATTCTGGTTCCACTGTCATGGAATTTATCAACTACTCAGTATTTATTTTGTATTTTCAGGTTTTAAAAGCATTTGATTATGTCTCTCCTTGGAAGGGACAGCAACAGATGTACAAGTTGGACATAGGCTGGCCTAAAATTCCAGAATACTTCACTGGCCAAACATTTTGTGTTGCTGTTGACTCTCTTCACGGTTTGGTCTATGTGGGACAAGTGAGTGAGAATATTATATTCCTCTATTTGTTCTTCTAGTGTATTTTTGCCTTTAAAGTTACTGATTTAATGTGACCAGGAGAATGAGGGAGGTGATTCTGCCCTTCTACTCTGCTCTCGTGAGACTGCACTTGGAATATTGTGTGCAGTTCTGGTGTCATCAGCATAAAAAGGACATGGAAATGTTGGAACAAGTCCAGAGGAGGGCCACGAGGATGATCAGGAGACTGGAGCACCTCCTCTATGAAGATAGGATGAGAGAGTTGGGGCTGTTCAGCCTGGAGAAGAGAAGGCTGTGTAGAGACCTCCTAGCAGCCTTCCAATATCTGAAAGGGACCTGTAGGGATGCTGGGGAGGGACTCTTCTTGAGGGACTGTACTGAGAGGACAAGGGGTAATGGGTTCAAACTCAAGCAGGAGAAGTTTAGATTGGATCTGAGGAAGAAATTCTTTCCTGTAAGGGTGGTGAGGCACTGGAACAGGTTGTCCAGGGAAGTTGTGAATGCTCCATCACTGGCAGTGTTCAAGGCTGGGTTGGACATAGCCTTGGGTGGCATGGCTTAGAGGGAGGTGTCCCTGCCTGTAGCAGGGGGGTTGGAACTGGATGATCTTAAGGTCCTTTCCAAGCCTAACTGTTCTATGATTCTATATATGTGTGTGTTTGTATTTATATATAAATAATTATTTTGTCAAAATTAGTGAAAATAAAAGAACACGTTTCTGTTCTGTTCATTTTTAAAGCAGCTGCCACCACACTTGTTTGTGTTTTCACAAGCATTAAATTCCTGTGTTGTGAATGCGCGATTTAACTGAGTCACAATAGCTTCTTAACTGCAAAGTAAAATGTGATTCTGGAGTAGCTGAGTCTTCCACTCTTTCAGCCTTTGTCCCATGAAATCAACACCACACAGCTCTTTAGCCAGTTACAGTAGCTGCAGTTCAGTTATTTGCTGTACCCACTCCCATGCATTGGTATCTCTAGGTCACAGATGAAACATTCTCTCCAGGTGGTGGGATTTAAGTACGGTTACAGTTTTTCAGGTCTATGTTACACTTGTCATATTTTTAAATAAGAACTTAAAAACACAATTCAAAAAGAAGACCACAGCAGCTGCAGGAGCTTGGCTGCTCTGAAAACTGGACTCTTGATTCAAGTTGAAACTAGAATGAGTGGAAGGATTTGCATGCTAAACTTAGACCCTTCTTCCTCTTTCCTTTTCTAGATGGAAAAAGTCAGATCTAGCAGACAATCTCAGGTGGCTCTTACAATGCATGAAGCATTGTAAAAATCTCACCAAGAGGAATTTCAAAACATGATTACTTGATTAATATGTTTTCTTGATAAACCTTTTTTTTTTTTCTTTTTTTTGCCTTTTCAGAGAGGAGACAATGTGCCAAAGGTACTTGTATTTTCAGAGGAAGGCTATTTCCTTTACTCCTGGAATGATACTGTTGAAATGCCCCATGGTATCTTTGTATGGAACACCGCAACAGACAGTTCAGTATGGATCACAGATGTTGGAACAGGTATGCATGGTGGTAGTATTAGCATTTCCTTTCCCCACCTAATGCTAATGCTGCAGATACTACTTTAAACATCTCATTTAAGTCTTTCAAATAATTCTTGGGTTTTTTTACCTTGAATAAACTTCTGAGATGCTGCACAGAAGGTTTAGGATTTGTGCTGTGTGTCTGCTTATAGCTTCTGAAGTTAGTAAGCACTATTCCCACCACTGCCAGGAGAAGTATCAGGGGAAAAATGAATGTTCTGGTTAGACTTACTTTCTGTCCTAGGTCTGGTGACCCTAAAACAATGGATGAGTATTGTAGCCTGTGGGTTTATTAATCCAAAGTCATATTCTTACTATGGAATTTTGTCTGTTTCATATATTAATATCACTTGTGAGTATCAGGAGATCTTTTTTAATATGTGTAATCAATTTTTTTTTTTTTTTTTTTTTTTTTTAATTCAGGGAAATATGGGCACACTGTGAAGCAGTATAGCCCTTCAGGTAAACTTATGCAGGTCTTGGGCACGCCAGGTAATGCTGGTTCAAGTTTGATTCCCCTACAATTTGATCAGCCAGCAGACATCTTTGTAGAAGAAAGTGGAGATATTTATGTTGTGGATGGAGATGGAGGAATGAATAACAGATTGCTCAAACTATCAAACGGTATGGAAAAGTGAACTTCTGCAGTAGTTTAGCACTGACAAATTTTAAATAACAGGGCTTGAGAATGCTTTTAAGTGAGGACCAGGCAGAGCTGTCATTTAACATTAGTTTGAAGTCATTGTTGAATCAGATCCTGTTTTGTGCATGTCACTTTAGGAGAAATCTCCTATTCATTAACAACAAAAGGCTGATTAAATGAATTTGTTCAGTCTTCAAGAAAGAAGGCTAAAGAGGATTCACATTGCTGTCTTCAGGTCTGTAATGGGAGGGAAGAGAAAGCCATGCATTTCTTGGAGATGCATAGTGAAGGATGAGGAGCACTAAGCAAACAATACAAGAGGGGTCAATTCCAGCATGATTTTTTGAGGGTAAGGCTCACAGTGAGGCTGAGCAGACAGTGAATAGTTTGTCCATAGATTGTGTGCAGTCTCCATTCTTGGAGGTGCTCAAAACTTGATAAGTAACCTGATCAAACTACAGAGTTGGATTTTGTTATCAAGGTTTCTCCTGTCTTGAGAAACAGATTGACCTGGATGAAGTCTGGAGATCTTTTATACTTAAATTATTCTGTGGTTCTAATTACCTTGCTTATATTGTAGAGTTAGATGACCAGTGTTGGTTAGGGCAGCGAGTGAGGAGTCTGCACTTGTCTATGTTTGGAAAAATGTGGAGGAGCTGGTTTTTCCTTTGTACTACTGTAAAACAGTTAGTTTTCTTATATCTAGTTTGCAGATTGGTGAACTGTGAAAATGTAAAACTGACTGAAAACTGCTAGGTAGCAAATGTAAAAAATCAATTTAGTAAGCAGATTAATATCATAATCATCCAACTATTTATATTTTTCCCCTTTAATACAGAGCCTTAGACTATGGTTCTTTTATACTAGTAGCTACATTTCTGTAACCATAATCCTGAAACTATGAATAATAATCCTGTAGTCACTGTACTAGTTCCAGTATTACTTAGTTTTATGTGTCAGCAGTGTTGTGTGTAAGAAGTCTGAGTTTAGAAATGTCATCTTTTACAAATTAATCAAGGTAGCCTTGCCAGGGAATTACTTTAGTGTGGCTTATTTATTGTTTTCTTACTTTGTTTTGTTTTATGTTTTAATTTGATTTTCATTGTTGTCACTGTTTAGATTACAGAGAGATATGGATGGCTGGAGCAAATGGGACTGGCATTGGTCAATTTAAGATTCCTCACAGTGTAACAGTGGATCCTGTTGGACGGGTAAAGAATAAAGAGAGATTTTTTTCATCTTCCAACAGACTGGTTTACATGTATTTAACAAAACAAATTGTATTTCTTTTGTAATTGAACTGTTTTGATCCCTGGTAGTGTTCAAGGCCATGTTGGATAGAGTCTTGGGGAACATGGCTTAGAGCAAGATGTCCAAGTCCACAAGAAGGCCACAAGGATGCTCAGGGGACTGGAGCACCTCCTATGTGAAGACAGGCTGAGAAAGTTGGGGCTGTTCAGCCTGCGGAAGAGAAGGCTGCATGGAGACCTTATAGCAGCCTTCCAGTATCTTAAGGGGACCTGTAGGGATGCTGTGGAGGGACTCTTTATTAGCGACTGTGACAACAAGACAAGGGGTAACAGGTTCAAACTTAAACAGGGAAAGTTTATGTTAGATATACGGAAGAATTTCTTCACTGTGAGTGTGGGGAGGCACTGGAACAGGTTGCCCAAGGAACTAGATGATCTTAAGGTCCTTTCCAACCTTAATTATTCTATGATTCTGTGGTGGTTGCAGTTTTCAGTGTGATGGTGGGCATGAGCTGAAGTTTCATACTGCAGGTCTTACTGAAGTAGCTGGCTCCAGGGTTAACACAGAGCTTCTGACCAGTGATGATAGTGTCAATGTCCATGCAACAACAGGCTGTTCTTCCTGCAGTTTGTAACAGGTTGTTATTGTGAGAGTACAGGAGAATTATGTTCAGTAATAAATATTTACCCAAGCACTTACATTTTTTCAGGAGATATAATTTCATATTTGGAAATTCTGAATGAGCTTAGGATGACAGTAGTGCTTTAGCAAGTTTGTGGACATCAGACCTTTTCTATATGCAGTTCAAGGCATTCAAGAGTCTCCTTTTGCCAGATATTAGTCTTGATCTGGCTTTTGTTCTGCTGCTCTTGTAGTCTCTCCTTAATCTGTTTTGAGGAAAATTGATTGACTAAACCCTCTTAAATCATCGGTTTGACCTAATTCTGCTGATGCTGTCTGAACCAGAATAAGAAGCATATATATAAAAATCACTTCTCTGCCAAAACTGGCAGGATAGGAGGGAGAAGGGGAGGCACATGATTGCTTCACCTGAAAGGGTAACCCTGAATATATGCATTCAAAGACAGCAATTGTGATGGGCCCTGATTTCATTGCCAGCATAGTATTTATCTGCCCCTGTTAAAAATAGTTGTTAATCCCTTAAAAATCTAAGGAAATGCTGCAGTAATATGTCTCTTTATAATTGTGAAGAAAGATCTCAGATGAACTTAGTTATTGCTCCCTTGTAATGAATTTTGTCAGACTGACAGACTGTCAGCAGCTAAATATTTAATGATTGTAATACAAGAGATGCCTTCACTGGACTGTCTAGTGGTATTACTGGCTTGCATTGTTTGTGAGCTCAGCATAGGATGAGACAGAGACAAGCTCTACAAAACTGGTAAGACAAAACATGCTGAAAATGCTCTTGGTGTTTAAGTTGCTCAATATTTAGAGTAGTATTAGGCATATCAAGAATGTTTGCAGATGCAGTCATCATAAGCCTGAGTCATTGGCATGAGACTACTTTTGAAAAACAAATTGTTAGCAAGTGACAGATCAGTATCTTGAGAATTAAATAGTTAATATGTCCTTGCTGTGGAGTGGGAATCTTACTAAACATATCCATATCACAGCCACAAAAATGAAGAGAAGACATTGATTTTTCTGTTAAAGTAGTATAAAATAATTTGTGCATATTAACTATGGTGGTTTTGCTTTATATCTGGAAGTCAGATTTACTTATGTACTTCCCTGTTTAAAGCTACATTCTTCCAAGGTGTACCTCTTTTTTACTACAGGATACTTCGCTCATGTAAGAAAGTAATGCATTTTATTTGTTCTGTTTGTGAACAGACATTTTTGTTCTTAACAGGTATGGGTTGCAGACAGAGGCAACAAAAGAATCCAAGTTTTTGACAAAGTCACAGGGGAATGGCTTGGGTCTTGGAGCAGTTGTTTTGCAGAAGATGGACCCTATTCTGTCAGGTATTGTTGAACAGTTCTTTTAGAAGTATGCAATTACATAAATAAGCTGTATTCTTAATGAATTAGAATGTCAATATTTAATACCTGATGCCAAGGAATAGCCAGTTTAGCTAATAGAGTACTGGGCCATAAGATACTGCACATTGGTACCTTGACACAGGTCCATGGACCTGTGGATTTGAGTGCAGGACTGGGAACTTCATTTTAAAGTTGTAGTGTGTTGTTGAGCTTACTGTTGCAGCTTTTACAGGAAGAAGGATTGTCTGAAATAGGCTTATTGTAGTATAATGTGTCTCAAGGAGCAGCAATGCAAAGCGTACAAGTTAATTCTCAACATTTCATTGCATTTAGTCTCTTGTAGCCTTCAAAAAGTTGACTGTTTAGGAGGTTTTGTATGTTTCAAAGTGCATGGCTGCGTTAACATGAGATGTCATGTGGAGTTTATAGTTCAAAATACGTTTCTGTCTTGCACAGATTTACTGCCGATTACAAATACCTAATTGTTTCTCAGCTGAATATCAACCGGTTAGCAATCTTGGAGGCACCACTGGTTGGCTCTTTTGGGGACTGTGTTATGATCCAAGCGATCCAGCTGGCAGATGAAACTAAACCACACCTTGTAGATGTAGACATGAAGAGCGGAGCAGTCTATGTTGCAGAGATTGGAGCCCAGCAAGTACAAAGATATATACCCTTAAGTTGATGGTTTCCCACAACTGCCGTGGCACAAATTTTGTGATACATAAGACCTATAACCACATTTCCTTGAGTTTTCTATAGCTTGTGTTTCCTCAGACAAGCACTGTTTTTATTGTGCTCCTGGAACTCCAGAGAAAAGAATCTGTCCTAACTGTTCTTCAGTCCTGGAGAAATACTTGGTCTTGAGCTGTTACTCATTTTAGCAGTGCCGTGATGGCTTTTGCTTTTGTTGCTGCCAATTGTAAAATGACTTTGATAAGCATCTTTATTTTATTATATAAAACTTTACAAACACAGCTGCTCTTCTTGAATGTATACGGTCATCCTGAGGCTCCTCTACATAGCCTGCTTTGTGTTTGTTGTTAAATGAAGGTCAGAACTGTCTGAAAGAAGTGTATGAATGTTTTCCTGGGAGGTAAGCACCTCAGTTTAATGCTTCTTCACTTTTTTTGGTTTGCTTGTTTGTTTTTAAATCTTTGTGCTGATACTGTCCAGTACTGAGTGTAGGGATGCATTATGGTGTTGAATAAGATGCTGCTGAATACTGGTGTCAGTGCTGATACTGGCATCTGCCTTAAGTGTTTAATGGCATAAGCATTGAAATCTAAACTTTCACCTCTAGTAAAGTGGTAAAGTCTGTAATAAGCTTAAGTTAAAGTGATACGAGGCACTTCAAACTAAATTAAAACTATGTGCACAGCAGCCAAGTACTGATTCTTAACTAAATCAGTTCTTAACCTGATTTGATGTATATCAGAGTTTTCTGTTCTGTGAGGTTTCATAGTGGAACATATTGAAGTTCAACTCATTTAAGTTCCTCAAGATAAACAAATTGCAATTTACTAGGAGAATTTTAATCAGCATTAGGAAGATACATGATATAACCCCCAATTTCACTGAAGCCCTGTCATTTAACAGTGGCACATCTGTTTTGATTTGGGGATTTTCAACTGATTTATATCCAGAACTTTATCAACTCCATTAATGTCTACAGTTAAGTTTCTTACACTATATCCTAGCAGATGTCTCTAAGCGCTGTCCTAAAAAATGCTGTCTCTTTCCATTCCCAATCCAGAGTGGTTCTATTCTCTTTACATGTTGCTACAAGGTTTTAAGTTAATTTCATTTATAGTGCAGAGGGAACTGGGTATAGGGAAATGGGATGGAGAAAATAGTATGGCAGAAATGAGATGATGAATAACTGATTACTTCTGGAAAACTACAGACCCACATTTCGTATTTTTCTGCTAGCTCTTCAGAGTATTTGGGAGGGTTTTTTTGCTGTTTTCACACACATTTATTCTACATAGTGGACTATTTTAATGCTAATCACCAGCTAAGGGAGGCTAATTCCTTTTCTACTTCCTTAGAAATGGAATATGGAAAATAGAATGATTCTGAAGGGGAATATCCACTTCCGTGAACATTATCCAAAGCAAGTGCTTCTTAATTTGGCACATTCCAACTTATGATCACAAATCTGTGAGTCAGCAAATGGAAAATCTGTCCAGAGAAGTGAGATTCGTATTTTCTGTGGAAACTCAGCTGTGGAGCCTGATGGTCTGATTTCAGTACTCTTGGAGATTAGTGCACTAAGTGGGAATTCTTTGTTGTTGGTTGCACCCAAAATACCAAAAGCAAATTTTATCTGGCTGCCCTCCTCTGGGTCTGAGAACCAGAACTCCAGGGTTCTGCAGTAACAAGTTATGGTCCATCATTTGCATGGTCTTGAATGGGAGCTAGTAAGCAATATTTATTAGCTGAAAAAGTGGCAGTACTTCCTCTAGACCGAGGTGCATAAATCCACATTGCTTTGCGGTGTGTTGTGTGAATTTTCTAACTAGCTCAGGGATCTGTTCTTTGTGTGCAATGCAGCTATTTCTCACCGACACAAGGTGGATTTATTTTTTAAAATACTGCTGTGATACCATTAACTATTTTAACATCTCCAGATGGTGTAAGGGATCCAGGCACATCCATCCTCTCCTTATTTATTTTCCTTCATCACATCCATTAGAAACAGAACTCAAAGCTCTCCGGGAACATGCTTCTGTGTTCAGTAAAGGAGTAGTTTTGGATGTTGACGAATGAGTTACTCATACGAGTTTGTTTGCTGCATGGAACTGCTCCCACGTCTATTTTTACAAGGGCTTTTGCAGCCCCTAGAAATGGGGAGCATTCATACAGTTCTGTCTGGCTTTACTGAAATAGGCCCTGATGCCAAAATGTGCCTTGCCTGTATGTGTTTGGGTACCTGTAGTAAGAAGGGATGCTCATTATTAACTGGTATGAGATGTTTAGGCTTCTTTTTTACCTCTGTGTCTATAGCCAGAAAGTGATTGATTTGTGCACTAACTTGCTAATTCTCTAAAGGTTTTCTTATGTATCATCTTGAAACTGGTTTCTGCAAAATTGCATAATAGGATTATTTGATAAAATAAATTAGAATTTCCCATTATGAAAGGCTTGGGTGCTTCATTTCTGTACTAATAGCAACATTTTCCATTGCAGTGGATTATTTTTTTAAATACTGGGTCATCAGCACTTTAATAAGGTATGTAATAGTTTCTGATACCAACATTCAAATGTAATCTAAAATTCCATGTTATCTTTATACATTACTCTTTCTGTGGCCCATCTCTTCTGCTAACTTATGTGTCAAAAAAGGCAGATGAATTTCATCCAGATGTTTTTCTCAGCGCAATTAGTAAATCGGGATGATGAGTTATATAATGTCAAGTATAAAGAAATACTTGAACTGTACACCCTTCTGACACTAACAGGGAAATTAAGAACACACTAACAAAACACTTCTTAATACAGAGTAAAGTTTTATTTCCAGAAAAGATTTATTGAACAGGAGCTCAAAAGTGACTTCTCTATCAGTTAGAAATACTTGCACAAGAAGAAAAATAACGTAGTACAGTATACAGTGCACAGGTGTATCTGTGGGTCTGCTTGCTACTGTACGTTCACTGCCTAAAGAGGTTATTAACCTTTTCGAAGCATGAAGTAGTTGTCTTAGTTGATACTTTCTTCACAATATGTAACCTGAGCTTTCGCAAGTGATCTGTCCCCAGGAAGTGTTTGCAGTCACTGAAGTTGCTTGTACAAAACATAAGAGGGCACCAAACCCCTGTCAATGCTTGGCACTTGGTGTAGCAATATACTAACAAATGTAAACAGTTGGTGATTTCTCTACAGTTGGAGTAAGACTTCCTGCCAGTCTTGGAGGGGCCATCTCTAGAGCAGAGCCAGCACCAGGCTGTCCTCAGAAGGCTGCCAGGTGCTGAGACGCATGCAGCTCTGCAGAGCAGTCATGTAAGGTTTGGTGCATCATGTTGCTGCTCCCAGTGCCCTTCCTGTTCTGCACAGAACCCAAGGGCCCTTCAGTCATGATGGCTGCTCTCTGAGCATCACCCTCTTCCTCCTACAGAGGAAGCAATCACACACTGTTGTAGAACCCTTAATGATCTGAAGCCAGAAGCACAGCAACATTTGCAAGGAAAAAAATAGTACCTCTTAGCCCAGTTGTGGCAGATTAAAATGGGAGACAAGCTTTTGTGTATGCATGACCTCATATAATTTTTTTAAACAGCTACCTCTCTAGGTATAATAAAGAATATCACCTCCCATGACAGATCCCAACTTGATTAAGAAACAGAAGTCATATAACAAGTTGAAGATTGTATATATTGCATCTCCTAAACACAAAACCATCTATAGAGATAAATATATCAGGAGAGATGTATGTGGCAGATGCAGTATATAGACTCTAACATATGTATATATGCTATATTAATTTAGTTTTAATTGATTGAGTTTGGTTACAGGCAGCGTGAGAGAGAAGTGTGGTAACAAATGTTTCTATAATGAAACTGCCTAAGCCACCTAATATCAGCAGCAGTTCCCTGCTGTGTTTGGAGTGCATATGCTTGCAATGGAGACAGGCCTTGCCCTGGAAGCTATAGCCAGGGAAATAGTCTGGGGTAAAAGAAAAGCAATACAGAATTCAGAAAGACATGTAACCCAATCTGAAGCCTTCATGCTTTCAAAAAGAGGTCTGTTTTGGTTGGAAGGATCCTTTAGATCAGCTCAGGTGTCCCAGGAAATGCCACTGCACCAATCTTAACTCACTGTTAATTCCACTGTATGAATTCTAATGGATTTTTTGAAATCCTCTGTTCCCACTGTTCTCCTAGGGGGAAATTTCACCTGGGCTAGGACGGGAATAATAGCTGCTTGATGCAAAATCTTCATCACAGAAGAAAGATTTGCAGCTTGATCTAAAAATCTCAAATACCATAATTATTTCAAAAGGAAAAAACAGTGCTTGGCACTATACAATACATGAGATAAAAACTTGTGTCTTACCAAGAGAGTTTGACATTAGGATGTTACAGATAATAGAAACAGTGGAAAAATTAAAAGATAGGAAATTCCAAGCAACTTCTGGAAAGTTTTATTATAACTGTATGTGTAAGGCTGTGGGAGAATTTATTTTTCCCTACAATTTGGTTAAAGGTGAATCCAAGTATATAAAGCATTCAGAATTATGTAGTACACAGTAGCATTTAATGAAAGTATGAGTCAATGAGACAGTCTGGAAACATATCCTTTTCCTTAGACAAAGCTTTATGTAGGCTTAGTCAAATTAAATGTGATTACCAGTGCATATATTTAAAGAGCTAGCACTGGGATAGCGCTATCTGTGGGATAGTGATTTCAAATCTGAAGTGTAGATTAGGTTTCAAGTCAGGAATGGTAATTGGTGATATTTAAATAAACACCAGCAGGCTGAGCAGCCAGTAATTCCACTGCTCATCCCTCACTAGCCCATGCCTCCTCAGGAGGGTGAATGGCAAAACTGGGTATATCCTCTGAAGCGTAATAATTAAATGGGCTGAATCCTGAGCTGTCTGGTGTTCAAAATGCAAATGCTGCTGCTTTTTTAAATTCAGCAGAGAATTGATTAGCCTTTTATAAAGAGAATCAGACACAATGGGGAAGGGATGAAGGGTAAAATTGAAGCAACACTGGTAAACCAGAAACTGTAGGATAGGGTTGCTTCATTCTTGTTATGGGCTAAGGCGGTTTTAGCTGCTGCAGTTGGCTTGATTACCTGACCTTAGTTTTTTACCTGGAGTCTTGTGTTGGCCCCTTACTTTTTTTTTTTTCAGTCTCTCCCCAAAGAAAACCAATGAAGGAAAAGGGGAAGCTGGCTGCTGCTCTGCACCTGCACAGGTGCTCTGCACAGCCTGGAGAGGTTGCCAGGTGCCCAACACAGGTGGCTTTTGCTGTGGAGCAGCCCCGCTCACCCATGGACCACCCTAAGGGGATAGATGGGGAGAGGGAATAGCACTTACCCTAAGAACAACTCCTAGTTTTTTGCAAAAATTTTATTTGGGGAGCAGTCTTTAGATCCAAGACCCTGGTGTCCTGTTCCTAAATATAGCTGCTGAAGAATCTCCCAGGGACAAAGGTGGGCTTATCAAAATACCAGCTGTATGATAGGTAAAGTCAATTGTGTCACCAAGCTGAAACTTTACATCATTTGCCTTTATTAGATGCTGGTTTTGCTTGCTTTTGACCTCCAAAGTTGGACTATGCAGGTTGAAATCGTCCAAACAATGGATCTACTTTATCTTCTGCTGAAATCAATGGCTTCTAAGAAAGTATGTTGTTTTCCCCTTATTTAGAAGAATCATAATGCATGGAGAAGCTCTAATGCTTTCCTACTAAATATGGCTTTAAATTCAGCAAAGGGCATGCTGTCTGCATGAGGTAATTTCCACTTGTTATTCCTGTGGAAAATATGTGAATGTTTGGTGTGCAGTGAGCCTGGAGATGTCCAAGAAATAGGGAGCTGAAGGAGGAGCATCCAGCAGAGGACACGGGATATGACAGGAGCCATGGGGAGAAATTAAATTGGGGATCATGTTATTGAAGATTGTAGCCATGATGCATGTGGAAAAAGGACAGATATAGGGTAACACAGGCAGCATTAATTCTGACAATTCCTTTTGTGTGCTTGAGTTAGTAGACTTAATAAGGTTTTTAATGCATATATGCACATATAAAGTAGTGTATCTGAGATTGCCCCTGTAACCTGGTAATCCTTTTCACAATTCACAGTACCTTGGCATATAATATCACTCAGTGAAAATAGTAATTGTGCAAAGTGAACCCTCAGGCATAGCTGAGGAGCTTGTAAAATTAAAGTGCAAAGTTTTGGTATTACAGAGAAAGAAAACATTCCTGTTGCCAGACCTAGGCTGCTTCTTTGGATCTTGTTCTCTTTTTACAGTTATAGTTATGTCTGATGATGTTTCCAGTGTATGTGATTAAGTAAACGGGAGAAAACTATTCATCTGAGGTCTCAATAACTGTCGTGGCTTGAGCTCAGTCACCCAGCCTCTCTCTCACCCTCCCCCTTTCCTCACCACTGCTCCCAGAGGGATGGGGAGGAGAATCAAAAGTATGTAACTCCCACAGGCTGAGATAAGAACAGTCCAGTAACTAAGGTATAACACAAACCACTGCTGCTACCACCAATAATAATAATGGTAAGGAAAATAACAAGGGAAGAGAACACAACGGCTCACCACCTGCCAACTGATACCCAGCCCAGCCAAGCAGTGATCTAACCCTTCCAGGTAACTGTCCCCAGTTTATATAGTGGGCATGACATGCTGTGGTATGCAATACTTCTTTGGCTAGTTTGGGTCAGGTGTCCTGTCTCTGCTTCCTGCTGACTTCCCCTCCTCTCTGGCAGACCATGAGACTCAGAAAGTCCTTGGTCAGAGTAAGCATTACTAAGCATCAGATAAAAACATGGGTGTTATCAGTGTTGCTCCCAGATTGAAAGTCAAAAACACAGCGCTGCACCAGCTACTAAGAAGGAGAAGAAATGACTGCTACTGCTGAACCCAAGACAAGAACCTACAATAAAACATTCTACCTGGTTTATCAGTTATTTGTTTTTGTTACTTCTCTAATCAGCAACATCTTTTGCTCCTTCTTAGCTTTAAATTTTCTTTCCCTCACCTTGGCTGTACACAGATACACATACAGAACAAACCAATGTCCCCTCTCACAATGTCTTTTTCAAAAAATAGCTTTTAAGGAAAGAAGATTCCAGTCTTTTGTAAACAGAAGTAGTAATTTGAGCCGCAACAAGAAGTACTAAACAAGTAATTTCCTCTACTGAGCTGTAATAGGTGTTTTCCTCTCTATACATCTTCTAATGACTCGCTATTATTGCTTATATAGCTTTAATGGGTTTTAATGTGTTTAAGATGTTTCTCCAGAGTATTTTCCTAGATTCTGGTGAGCAGAGATACTTTATGGTTGGTCCTTTTGTCTTCTTAGCATCTTAGTCCTTTATCAGTTAAGTTTTATGGGTAGTTCTAACTTGCTAAAATTTGCAAATCCCTTTTAATTTAAAGAAGAACTATTTGATGGTAGTGTCTGCTGGGTTCATTTAAAATAAATCAAAACACATTCAGAGTAGCTGAAATTGTCTTGAAAGTAGAAAAGCAGTTGCAATATAAGTCTGTGGGGGTGGAGGTGATGAATTATACTGTGAAAGAAAATGAAAACCAGATGGCACTTGCCAAAAAGCAATACAGTGCAATTATGCATAGTGGAGGCACAACCACACAGCACATATACAAACCTGTTACCTAGATCCTCACTAGACTGCTGAGTGGAGTGAAGTTTAAGTTTTGCTGAGGTTTCTGGTGCATCAGGGTTTTGTGAGATGAAGACAAAGCAGCAGCTTGGGCTGAATGAGCCCAGGGTAGAGATGAGATGATGGACGGGCAGTTTGCCAGGAGCTCCCCAGCACACATGACTTTGTCCAGAACTGCTGCAGGGTTTGGAGCCCTCATCACTCTTGCAGCCAGGGATAAAATTGTCACTAGCAGCTACAGCAGAAACAGGATTGCATCACAAAATCATAAGTTTGGAAGGGACCTTAAAGATCATTCAGTTCCAATCCCCTGCCATGAGCAGAGACACCTTCCACTAGACCAGGTTGCTCAAAGCCCTGGCCAACCTGACCTTGAGCGCTGCCAGGGATGGAGCATCCACAGGTTGTCTGGCAACCTGTGCCAGTGCCTCACCACCCTCACAGTAAAGAACTTCTGTCTTATATGTAATCTAAATCTCCCCTCTTTCAGTTTAAAGCCATTACCCTTGTCCTATCCCTACAAGTCCTTTTAAAAAGTCCCTCTCCACATTTCTTGTAGACCCCTTTAGCTACTGGGAGCTGCTTTAATGATCTCCCTGGAGCCTGAATGAGCCCAACTCTCTCAGCTTGTGTTTTTAGGAGAGATACTCCAGCACTCTGATCATATTCATGACCCTTCTTTACACTCATTATGCAAACACACCACTCTTTTTTTTCTTGTTGCCATTATGAGCCCATTTACTAGAAACATAGCAATCACAAGCAGGTACAACCTAGTGATGAGGGACTGACATCAGAACTGAGTTGGTGTGCTGCTCCAGAGCATCTACAATTTATAGTCTGGGGACTGAAGCTGAAAGTGAATAGAGCTTTTGCACAGTGAGTTATTGGTTATTAAATATTGTTGTTTGAATTTTCTTGCAGCTTTAAAATAGATTTTCCAATCAACAGATGAATCATTCCCTTAATCCTCTTTGTTTTACCAACAGGCAAGTAAAAAAGGACCAGTAAAAAGGACCAGCTGATATAGTTCGGCATATTGCCATTTTATGATTCAATTTACGATCATAATTGTTTGTTGTTCTGCTTTGTTTCTGTGAAATTGATGGAGTACAATAATTATTTTGCGTATTGTATTTCTCTTTTAGTCTAGAAAGGTATTTGGAGCAGTTTTTCTGCAAGTGAACTTCAGCAGGGGCATGCCGTTTTTATTTAGAGATACATAGGTTAATCTTTATTATCAACATCTGCTGTTAACAACATTAGAAAGGAAAATCAATTCCCAAGAAATTTTTTCTGGGCTCTTTCCCATCAGCTAAAAGATCATTGCACTGCAGAGTTAAAACCTCATCATCTCTACATGACTATTCTTGCTGGGCTTGTTCCACTTAAAATGTCTTGTGAGACAGTCATATGAGTGCTTTATGACTGAATTAAGCAATTTATAGAAGATATGTCTCCTCTGGCTGGAATTTTCCACACTGCAGCCCAGATGCAATAACTGACAGCATGTCTGGTGCAAAGGAAGGTGCAAATCAAAACAGGAGAGGCTAACAGATCATGTAGGTCTACATTTGTAGGGGTTCTGCCATGCTGTAGCCTTGCAAGATGCTCAAGTTGAGAAAGTTTGGTCTATTCACATTGCAAAACAGACCCATCCTTTAACTCAGCTGAATAATCACAGAATCAACTAGGTTGGAAAAGGCCTTTAATATCATTAATTCCAAGTGTTACCCCAGTTCTGCCAAGTCCACCACTAAACCATGTCACTGAAGACCTCCTCTACATGAGTTTGAACACTTCCAAGGACTGTGATTCCATCACTTCTTTGGGCAGCCTGTTGCAATGCCTGACTACCCTTTTGGTGAAGGTTTTCCTAACATCCAGTCTAAACATCCCCTGGTGCAGCTTGAAGCCATTGCATCTTGTCTTATCACTTGTTACTGGGGAGAAGAGACCAGCCATTCTCCTTTCAAGTAGTTGTCTGTTGCATGTCGCAAAATAGAAAGCCTCTCCATGGCAAAAGCTTCCAGAAGAGATCTCTCATCTCACCACCTTGTGCAGGCGATGGTCTGATAGATCTGTTAGCTTCTTTTTCTCCAAGCTCCTCCTGCCAGAGGAAACTAGGGTCAGGATGGCAGTGTGCCTCTGCCTGTGTGCTAGTGCTGAACTGGGATGTGCGGTTTGTGGCACAAATGATCAGAAAGGAAGTGACACAAGTCACATCCAACATTGCGCACACGCACACACTGCCAGGAAGCAGACATTCCCATTGGATGCTGTTAGCTTAATACATAAAAAAAGAAAAAATAAATTATATACATATATAGATAGATACATCTGTTAGGGAAGGAATCTTATGTCTCTCAAGATAGAGTGCCTCCTGGGGAGCAAAATGGATGCCCTACCTCAAGGTCCCATCCAAAATTATGGTTTCGTCTTACACAAAAACACCCTATTTTTTTTGGCAGAATACTTGAAAATTAATACTGCAGCACAGTCATGGAAATTCCTCTCTTTTTAATAGGATTTTCTGCCTGACTAATAAATAAATTGTCTTTCAATTGAAAGCTACCTCTGATTCTGTTCTCCCCTGGATTCCAGCCCAGTTAAGAGAGAAGGAAACTCCAGAGACATTTTGCTCTCTCTGACAATGATCAATGCCGTTGAGTGATGGGTAATGGCAATCTATCTCATTATTTATTTATGTATTGATTTGCCATCGTTAATCTCTATTACATTGCTGCCTGCTCTCTCTACTGGTTTAAAAGGAATGTTACAATTTTCCTTTTTTTTTTCCTCCTAGTACTTTTGCCACCTACTTCTTTTGTTGTTTTCTTTGACATTGTTGTCTCCTGTCTTCTAGCACTGGGAACAGTTTTCTTCCATCCACATTCTTTAACTGTTTCAGAGTTAGCTCTTGCAGTCCTTTTTCGCTAGAGGTTGGTGAATGAATAGAAAAATGGGTCTAGCAATAAATGAGAGCAGCAGGGCTGCATATCTACTGGGGTAAAATGCTGACTTAACCAGCACTGCTTTAGACAACCAAATTTTCTTCTTACTGGTCACAATCTCTACAGGTCATTGGGCTGGTAGACATAAGCTCCTCAGATCAGCAACTACACATTTTGATTTATCTGTGAGGCAACCAGCGCTGCAGCGGCTCCTCTGAACATAGACGATAATTCACTTCTGCACTGCCTTGTGCTGTGCTAATATGAAAATGCAGTTATGATTTTGTTTGTTTGTTTTCTGTAAGGAGATTGATGCTAAATTTCCCCCTGCAAATCCAACAGGATCATTGCGGTTTAAGATAATTGCATAGCATAGTTGTAAAACTGCAGTTGATTCTGGCACTGGAGCTTGCATTTGATGTGCCTCAGGTTCATCTCCTGAAATTGAGTGCAGTTTGTTCAACGATCCATCATTTATTTATTTATTTATTTAAGTTTAAGATATTCACAATCAGTTTCTAGGGCTCTATGGACCTGCCATAATAAATTATGCAAAAATCCCATTAAGTTAAACCTCATCAGTTCAGCCAGCCAGCTATCTACTTCCACTGTCAGCTGGAATACATGTCTTTTCCTCCTCTGAAAACCCTCTCACATAAATGTCTTTTACAGCGTGCTTGGAAAATCAGCAAATTTATGTCTTCCAAACAAGAAGAGGAAAAACATCCAGACCCATAAAATTTAACACATCGGAAGTGCTGTGTTTTTCCCAGTTTCTATGTCCTAGAGCTTCTTATAAGAGGCCCAGTCCAGAGAGGACTTAGTGTGTGCACAGAACTGATGGTGTAAGAGGGTATGACGTTCTCAATGCAAATTAATGAACATGGAGAATGAGTAAAACTGCAAGAGGTGACCACAGGTATATTCTCTCTGCTTTCCCAGGCAAACACCACGAGCTCCAAGCAGGCTCTGAAGTGCTGACCACACCTGCTGAGACACCAATATTTTATACTCTATATCGGGTTTGCATTACTCTACCCACTAGCTTTTCATTATATGTTCTCTCCCCTGCCTAGCTGAGAAACGGAGTGATAGAGTGGCTTGGTGGACACCTGGTGTCCAGCCAAGGACTAAACAGCACATACTCCTAAATGTTCTGCCTGGATTTCAGCTGTTAATTTTGCATGGGGCATGTTAACAGCATCTAACCCTGAGTTACGCATCATGTGGGTCATATTATCAGGTTTTGTGCTCAAGATGGAAGGCTGTATGTGTCTAATGAGATACACATGATGAAAACTGGCTAAAGAGGATGCTGGCAAAGGAAGAACAAAGTTATTAATAAAGGAAGCTTAAAAAACAGTGAAATTATTTAAAATATTACTTCCTCTGTAGAAGCTCTAAACTTCCGCTTTGCCCCTTAAGCCCCATGTCAACTGTCACAAAATGACCCATATTCATACTACTAAATTCCTTTATACTCCAAAATGTGTGGCTATGCCTAGCCTGCCTATGGCACTGCTCTTTGACATGTAGTAACTCCTGTGCTCATGAATCATCTAGAAAGGTGCTTGTGGACACAAGCTAAAACTATGCCAAAGACTGTCTGCAAAAATTCAGCACCATTCAGGGAGATTCAGTTGCATGAAGCACCTTCTGCAATCAACAGAGAGCAACAGATCATGTACTGCCGAGGATATTGCCCATCCAAAGAAGCCCTTGACTTATGGGTCTCAAGCTTTGTGGCCGAATCTGGGCTTGTTGCCACCTGCATCTTTGGTCACTTCAATTGCTGTGCCTTGGGATGGATTCTAAGAAGAGCCCAGGCAGACTATGGGCCCAGAACTAAATGGGAATAAATCACCTTTCTGAAACCTGATTCCTAAACACTGAAAAGGGAAGGGTAATGGAAACTTGACTGAATGAGGGCTTGACTTTGGCTAGATCCGTAAATCCCATTTTTTTCCAGATCTGATCTCTGTATCTTACAATACCAAGTAGAGCCAAATGCAAGCAGTTTCAAATATAAAGGAATTATACTCTTTTTGAAAATCATCAAGGCCACGTCACAAATGGGGAGAACTGTGGGGTTCTATCGTTCATTGTTTTGGTAAAGAAGCAGCCTCACAGGAATGCTAAACACCCTGGGACCAATATTGTTTACTGTGTAATCTTGGAAGGTCGCTTACCCCCTTCAGTATTTTCTGAATAAAAGACTCCTTAGAATGGGGAGAAGTAAAAGGCTGTAAACTGTTTCTGTATATTCAAAATAAGGGATTTCAAAATCAGGAGTAATAGTAGTGTCATCTGTTAAACATCATATTAACTGTGTCTATATATTGCTATTTCTAACATGGCTTTGCTGAAACCTCTAAAATAATTCAGCTTTCAAAGCTTGCAAGAGCACTAAAAGATTATTCAGGGATCAGGAAGCTCAATCCAGAGAACCCAAGTGGAAGAGTCTGTAACTAGTTTTGGTGAAATTACCAGCATTCTTAATTAAATCACATGTATGCATGCTGTATATTTCAGCAAAATTGCATTTAAGCTGCTTTTCTTCTTGAAAGACAGCAACAACTCCATCTTTCCCACAGGTGAACATGGTTCATAGGTAAAATAGACACAGCAGCTGCAGGTTTAATTAAACGTTTGCTTAATCACATAAAAGGACAGTGATATATTTTCATAGCATCTGGCAGTTTAACCATTCACTACTCATCCTATAATTAGCATGCTGGTGAATTTAATAGAAGACTGTTCTAATGTAGTGCCAGATGGTCCTTCTAGCTGGCAAGGGGAATGACAATTTCTGCCATGTTTACTTCAAGGGCAAAACAGTCAAAAAGATCTTTCTTAGAGCACAACACTGATGATGCAAGAGGTCACATTGCTGTCCTCAGAAAGCAATGGCTTTGAATGTTGCTATATGGAGTATAATTTATTAACTTCCATGAAAAGTTTTGCTTGGCTTTTCTTGTCCATTTCTCCTGTGTTGTAAAGACATTAGCTTGCTACGTTTTCAAAAGAGCTTTCTGTTAAGTCAGTGCTAGCATCCCAAGGCCCTGTGGGACAGGAGAGGGTGGAAAAAATAAGAGTAGCTATTAGAAAGCTCTTCTTTGCAGAAAGGTCTGTGAGTTGACCCTTGACCATCTCAGTGGAGTCTTAAATTAGCTCAAACACTACACAAGTGACTCTGCTGGAGTTCCAGTCATTAGAGAAATCAACTTTTACCAAAAAAAAAAAAAACTAGTGAAATGGCAAGGACACTAAAATGAGGAATATCCACGGAAAAGAAAATTAAAAGACAGAGGTGGTTTTGCTGTTTATCAATGAAGACAATTTTTAGTGACCAATGGAGTATGTCAATAAACTTCAGCATCGTTCTGGAGTTTAGTGGAATAGTAGTGAATAACAGATTTTAATGGAATTAGTAGTCAGACTATAGAAATCTTGTATCAAAGGATGTCTTATAACTAAGAACTTCTGGGAGAAGATATCATGCATGACAGATAAATCTCAGTGGTACTTTCATTTTGAAGCTGGATGCAGCCTGGTAGGCCAAAGACTCCTTCATAACAGGTATCGATCATGTTCCAGCTGAGCTCCAACTTACGTTTTGAACATTAAAACCTGCTGACTGGTTTTCATTCAGCCTAACTCTGTGCAATTCATTTCTCTTAAATAAAAATTTGATTGATCCATCCATCTATACTGTCAAAATGTCAGGGTAGGGCCTTCTTACAGGCTTACCTTATTTGCATGAGCAACACACTCCATACTAATATCCTAAATCCCTCTCTACAGGGAGAAACTGCTTTTGACGTGAGGCCTTTTCAAAATGTAGACAGACTGATGGAGATCCCAAACTACTTTTATGGTCTCTTGCAGTGATCCTGACTGAAAGATCGTGCACACCGAGGATTAGTGATCTATATAACAGCGAGCCTGCGGAGGCGCACATCAGTGCTGCGCATACAGCATCACCTGCTGGCCTGTGTTGTGCTCCACATCTCCCTCCGTGCAGGGCAGACTCATCTGGGTGATGGTGCTGGAGGAGCCTGCAGACAGCTCCACCTTTGTACCAGCAATTACACACCTACCTGGCTTTGCCATTATCTCAGTGCAGCAACAAGTTCTCATATGAAAATCCTGACAGTAGAAAATATGAATGGAGTTGTTTTAAGAAAATCCTGTAAGAGTTCAAATGACCAGAATGGACTAATCCTTCCTACCAATAAGGACTGCACGGCATGCTGCACGTGGATGGGAGGCCTGTCCAGTGCTGCACAACTTGGGGTTCCAGCATCTAAAGGGATATAAGATGAACTACTTATAACCCTCATATATATATCCCTTTTATAAAAGGATATAAGATGAAGTACTCATACCTGTTCTCTTTTTTTATACTGTTAGCTCTAATAAGTGGTATTTTAATGATACTTTACAGAATATGAATGCCTCCCTTACTGGGATCATAACTTCCTGGTGCAAAACATTCGTTGCAGTCAGCAGGTTCCAGTTAGAAAACCCTTTCTGGAGAAAGGACACTCACTGGACAGCAGGCACTGAGTGATCAGGACAGCTGCAAGGTGTGTAGCCCTGGTGGCTCCTGTGGTGGTTTGGAAAAGCTAGGAGGGGACAGAAGGGTTGGGGATCCAGACAGAGCAAGGGGCAAAAGGGGCCCATGACCCTCTGATGCCGGGAAGATGCACCTTCCTTTCCTCTTTCCAACTGCACCAGAAAAGAAACCTAACTGAACTCCCTTTCGGGTATGTGGAGATAGGGAAATGTGTATCTAACAAGAAAAGGGGTGTGTGTGTGAGAGAGCTGAGTGTATTCAGCCATATCTCTATACATTTTTGCAATTAATCTTTCATTCTGAATATAAAACAGATATTTTCCAGGTTAATGGATGTGATGGTTTGCAGTTTTCCATGCATGGCCGTTGCTGAAGTCAAATGAGTGACACCATTAGAAATTGAAGCTGCACCTCAGTGGTCCACAATTCCCAGCCCTCTGACCAGAGACCCACAAAAGCCTGTCACATAGCTTTCAGTCACAGAAAACTATACATGTTGCTCTCCTGCCAGAAGAGCTACAACCTCAGAAAGCTCTTTATTGCCCAAAACTGGAGGAGGACTGAGGTGCAGACTGTGCACAGCAACAGTTTCTAGGATGTTGAAGAGATGAAGACTGGCAACATCCCAGGGAGAAATTGCAGTGGTGATGCTACTGAGAGAGGAGACAAGGACAAAAGAGGAGTTAACGATTTTCTGGAGAGGTGGAATGAAGGCAGAGTACTGTATGGGCTGACTGAAAGCAATCTTTCACCCAAATTGTACTAGCAAACGAAGGCAGGAGGGAGGTTTGAGAGAGAAAGTGTGAGAATCAAACAGTAAAAGTGCTCTGAAGGTCTAAAGTAAGGTGGCGAATAGTATTGTGTTAGATGGTGGTACAGTCATTCAAAATACTGTTTCTCACTCAGAAACCTTTTCTAGTAGATATTCGGCTGGAAACTGACTCCTCAATTCAGCTATGTCTTAAGGAAAAAGACCAAAAAGTACCTGAAAGACAGTATCTTATCCTCTTCCATCCTTCATCTTCCCACAGAGAAAAGATACAAAAGAAAAGATAAGAATTGTATGAACCAAAGAAGTTTCCCCTTTGGCTCTTCATGAAAGAAGAAAAACTTCATGGAAAACAGCTGTTTGGGTGAATACACTTCCAAAGAATGAGCTGTGCCACTTAACAGTCAGCAGTCTGGATCTCCACCAGCCCAGGTCCCAGCTACTCATTTGCTAAAAGCAGACTGTCTTAGTCAATTCAGGGAAGGAGCTAGGACACAGGAGTAGAGCCAAGAAATTGCTGTAAAAATTTTATTTCTGGCTTTCTGCCTTTCCAGGACTCTCTCACAACCCCAGTTTCCTCAGGGAAGTATTTTGGCAGAGGGGATGCTCACAGAACCTGGGATGTGAACTGTGTGGGCTGCAGCCAAGAGTCCCCTCCATTTGCCATCTGAGTCTTGCCTTTCTTTATCTCTCCCACTGCCCCTGGGGTCTCTTTGTGGTCCTGTTGATAGATCCAGAGGTCTGGCTGCAGTCATGGGACTATCCTTCTGAAGAGTAACAGTTATTAATAGCATCATCGGTTATCTCCTGCATCATATGAAATAAAAGACTAAAAGTCATGAAAAAATAATCTGGTTAGCATTTGAATATATAAAATTTTTCCAAAACACTCTTAGGGAAGCTGGGCTGATGTGGCTTCCATATTCCATTGCCTTATGATGATCATTCCCATGGTGGGTAATAAGGTTGCAAATCTGCTGTTTAATTTGCAAATGTCTAGTGCTGAGTGATGGAAGTTGCTACAGTCATTGAAGTTATTAAATATCAATAGAACATTAGGCATTAAGTCTCTGTGTAATAGAAAATGGCATGGTTTTTTTCATTCAGATTTTAAATTTCAGTTGTTGCTTTTAAACACCTGTGTCTCAGTCCAATTTAACTCATAATTCTATTATATATTTTGTAAGAAGCATTCATAGAATAGATTTTAATTGTTACTACCTTGCATAGTTGGCAGAGGCAATATAACTCTGTTATGATGATTCACAGAAACACTGCATGTATAATACATTCATAATTTATTTCTTATTGACGTGAAAATCCCTTTTCTTCCCAGTTAAGCACACCTGTGCTTTGAGAATACAGAATGACACACATTTCCCTGCTAGTAAATAGCAAAAATGCATAGTCTACTGAGAAACATACTGGCAATTAGCAGCTGAAGGGTTAACATTTGCAAGGTAATATTAATTAGCTCACAATTTGTAGGAAAAAAGAAATAAGAAAAGGATATTCAATTATATTTATTTCCCAATCTGCAACCATTCATTCTTTCATTTAATTTGAGTTAGGAATAGAGAAAAAAAGAAATGCTGCATCACTGCATCACTTTCATACGCTATGATATTTGTTGATCTCTCCCTCAGGAAGATACACAAGCGACCACTATTTTCATCACTTCTGTCAGCTATAGAAGAACTCAGATGTGTAAGTCAAAATTAGACATATCAAAGCACCTTTGATCACTTCATTGCCCACTAAGTCCTCTCCAAAGCCAGCACTGTCTGCTGTAATGGACTGTATTACTTTCAAATGTCATATTTAATGCATTTTCTTTCAGATCCCTGGTACTGTCTGAGGTGCTGACTGTGTAGCACAATGCTGAGAGTCTTGCAGGTGGGTCTATTACTTTCAGTGTGTTCCTGTTTCTCAACAGCATGCTGTTTAATTGCAGAGTTGGTGAAGCAAGGGCATCACAAGAATTCATCTGTGTTTTTCTGTATGTGTGCAATCACGAAGTCATCCTGCGGTGAAGGTTTGGATGAGTTATGGGACCATAAAAAAAATACTTCATTTCACAAGGCTATCAGCTGTTCTTCATGAAATAAAAACACATGACAGAAGAGTTTTATTTTTACTTGATAATCATGGCACAAATAGGCATAGGACAAGCCATCATTTTAAGGGATATTTTTACGCAGCAGGCATGCTGCAGAGGAACTGAGGAACCATAGTCTAAATTCAGTTACTAATTAGAAAAACACTTTTCACAGGTGTCATTAATCATCCAACAATCTGAGAACTGTCTCTTTTCAAAAAGGAATGCTATACCTATTAGTAAAATATCCACCACAGGATTTGACTTCTTTTGCCCAATAGCTCCAGCAATGGATTACTCATGTAAGTAACTTTTGGTTTCCACTGAGAAAATTAACTCTTAGGCTAAGAGTGAAATTTCGTCCTTGGTCAGAAATCCCACTGAAGAAAGTCCAGAAATGCATAATGAGCCCACATTCTTCCACCACTCCCCAAAGTTTTATGAAATTTCCCTTTATTTTCTGTCTTTCAGGCTGTTAGGACAAAATCAGATCTTAATTTCATTTTTTTCTCTATTCATATATTTCTCTAATAAAATGTGATTTATATATAAGAGCTAAAATGCTGAGGTATTGATGTCATTCCAGGAGGCAGGTCTGTGAGAAGTCATTTATAGCATAAGGAAAACAGCAAAGTTGATACCTAGAAATGATTAAGCAAGTTGGAATAAAACTGCAGTAAAGATAAAAGTTACTAGAGGTGGGAAAATGGCTTTTTGTGCCACATGAAAATATTGAAGAATTTTCAGAGAAAATAATGTCTCAAATATCTCAGTGAAGAGAAAAAAGCCTGTTGTTATATGTCATAGTGATGATTTATGTGAGCCGTATGCACTTTGGGTTTTTTCTTTGTGCTGGGTCGTATTTCCCACGGTGTCTCATTTTGGAGAGGAAAATGGCTCAAGAAACTTGTGAAGAATTGTATGGCCACAGGCACACTTCAGGAAATGTAAAGCATACCTGGATACCTTGGAAATGGAAAAGTATAAGGACATGCAACGTCTGCTCTGCAGCACCACTGAGACACACTACTTACACATACCCTGAAACACTGGTTTCTTGGCCAACCCTTCATTCCAAGCTTTCATTCTTAAGCTCTCACTTTTCCAAAGAAAAATATGTATTATGTGTGGGAAAGCCTGCTCTCACAGGGGGGAAAAAAGAAGAACTTTGAGTTTTGACAGATTTTTTCAGGTAGCCTTGGAAAACCTGAATGACACCTATCAACAAAATCCATGTCTCCTTCACTGTCTGGTGGTTTTGTTTTTGGTGTTTTGTTTTGGTTTTTTTTTAATTATTTTGATTTATTTTTTTCTAAATAAATTTCAGCCAATTTCTAGGTATATTGTTGGCTATATTTTAAAAGGAGCTCACTGAAACAAGGCCCCTGTAAATACTGAACAAAGACTTTAGGATCTGTCTTCAGGGTCATGGCAAGGGAAAATATTTGCAGAGCAAGTCAATCATATTTCTTAGTGAGATGAAAAATGCAAGGATTTCATGATTATTGATTCTTAAAAATCCCAGAGACTTTGACTGACATTGGTTTACTAAGGCCAGCTAAGCTGGCTGTGCAAGCTTCGTTTGCTGTTAATGGAGACAAAAAGGTACCTTAAAAAGGAGATTCATCCTGTCTACTCAGATATCTTTTGTAGATATATGGGTTAAATACCTGTCATGGGTTCAGCAGCGGCAGTCATTTTTCTTTAAGCAGTAGCTGGTGTAGCACTGTGTTTTGGATTTTTTAGCTTGGGAGCAGTGCTGATAAC
>JASSUY010017559.1:0-37440 GCA_032466535.1 Forpus xanthops
CCCTCATCTGGTTGGTCACAGCTCAAGAGAGATGGCTTCACCCTAGTGAGTGCCCCAGCCACCACCAGCAAACTGCTCGAGGGCAGGGGGCTGCAGGGTCATGCCAGAAAGGGAAAACAAAAATCGCTTGAAGTCACAACATTAATCATGCAAAGCAGAATTATTTGTGCTACATTCCAGCTAAATTAAGGAAAGAAGAACTGGGACAGGAATGTGTAAGGATGAAAATAAGCGATTCTGGTTATTGCCCAGCTTTTGTTGTCATATTGGGGTATGAACAGAATCTGTGTGCCTGCACAAGAGCACACTGTAATCCGAGGTGTGAGTAGTGGTATTGGGGTGTATTCCTTTGAGGGTAGGCATAAAATAACAAGGAGTGTAGGGTTTGCCACTGACTGCAGCAGTAAAATTTTAAGATGCAAGGAGGGGATCATAAACACTTGCAATGCACATGCACAAAGGAAGAGAATTCATCTTACCCCCACAGCCTTACCTTTGACATAACCAGAACTTTGACCAGTTCATCTGTCATTCACCTAAGTGTTTTTTCATCACATTACTCTAGCATAGAATTTTATAATGATTTCCAATTACTGTCTGCAATATGTGCAACTTTCTGCACTGCAGTGGTATTTTATCACTGAACTTTAAAACAAACATCTTAATTTCAAATGTACTCTGTCAACTGTGTGACACAGCTACTTTGAGATAGTTGTTGAGGAAAAATCAAGCGTAAATATTTACCTCATTAGTAACAATAAGAAGACTGCACTTAGGTAGGCACAGTAAAAATTTTCTTGAGTCCTATCAATGACTATGTGCTTCCTACAATAATTTTAGTGCTACATGCAAAAATACATAGAGCTAAACATAATACAGAATAACTCCCCTTTTCTGCATAATACTGCAATAGCTCTTCAGGCTTTGTAGCCACCACAGAAAAGCATTAAAGCACAGCTTGCCAAAACTGTGTTTATTTGCCATTGGACAGCCAAAAATGGACCTGTTTACTCAAGCTGTGCTGTGTGTTATAATTATGATCACTGGCCCAAAGGACTGCTAAATTAGCAGAGCCAATAAAATCAATAAGATCAGGGGTACAAAGAGACTCAGGAAGAAAAGGATCTGCAAAGAAAACTATTTAGTATGACACAGCTGCCCTCTGCTTCTACACTTTGTTGACTCAGCAGCTGTAGTGGACGTTGCTGATTGAGAGTTCAATGTAGACCTTCAACATAAAGCAATGTACAGTATTAAATGAAAAAGCTCTTGTCTTAGAACAAACCATGGCAACTCTTGTAAGTTCTAAAGTATTTCCCATTCTGTTTTACATGGCCTTGAATATCCAAGGAATCCTACTGCAGTTCAGAGAAGGTACAGAAGTGGCATGGTTTGTACAGTTGAAGGGCAGAAAGGCATCCAAAGCCACAATGTTTAAACATGGTAACTAAAACTAGAAACTGAAATTCATGAGTTCAGCCAACTCTACATCCTAAAACTTTAAAACTTTTATAAGCGTACATATTTTGGTCTTAGGGAATGTGATCCAACACTTTGTGACTAAAAAAAAAAAAAAAACCAAACAAACCCAAAACTAAAACTAAGGATCGACTGAAAATTTCTTGCCCTTAAGAAAGCAAGGGAGAGCACAACTGCTTTACTCTTTAGTTCTGTAGTGTTGGTGAGCTTCTCCAAATAGCCACCCTGTAACATTAAGGACAAAGGGTAGCATGTTTCCAAGAAAAGTGCGCCAGAGTTTCTTATCTCATTAACTCAGATTTCCAACTTACTGGGAAGTAAAAGACTAGGCTATAGTAAAAAAGACTTTTCTGCCAATGGGCAATGAAAATTTATTTCCAATGAAATAGTGCAAAAACTTTATTGGTCTCAAATTCTCTCACCTTTATATGAGTGGCAGAAACGTTTGGGGTTGCAGGGACAGGGTTTAGATACTTCTCACAGCACAAGTACTAAAACTAGGTCCATATCTGCCATTAAAAATACCAAAACTATAATGCAGGGTGGAACTGCTAAGCTTTATCCATCTAGTAGAAATTGCTGGCTCACATACACCTATCCATATGTGGCTTCTTACAGTATCAACTTCGTTATTTTCACTCTATTTTGCTTTCTATTCTATATTTGCTTAAAAAGCACTACCTAAACTTTGGGTCCAAGACAAATGATCTGGTGTAACAGAGACTGGAATCAGTCTGCAACTTTTAAATTGTGTAATTTATCTATATTTAAATGAATTCTTTCATCTTTACGTCTTTTGGGAAATCATGCACAATTAACTGCAGTGATCAAAATCAGCATTTAGAGAATGATAACAATAAATAAGTCCCTCATAAAAGTATGCTAAAACCATAAGCAATCTTTCTAGTACATTTCAGCTCCCATCAGGAGGTAGCTGGAGGCTGGCATCTAGATAATGCTGACCTTCAGTTGTGACTTGGTTTATCTGGATTAGCATCATTATTTGCTAGAACCTTAGAAAAACAAAGGGCTAATCAATACAAGGTCAAAACAAAAGTGTCACAGATGGCTTTGACCATTCCAAAAAGGTGACATCTGTCACCAAGAGTTACTGCAGGAGCTGGCACAGTGTTCCAGTGGCTAACACTGAGAGAATTTATGTGGGCAACCAGCAGGCAACATTCACAAGCCGTTTCTCAAGGCACGCTTCATGACCTGTAGTGCCACAAGACAGACAGGTCAGATTGATCAACAGAATTAAAAATATGTCAGAAAAAAAAAAAAAAAGAGAGAAAAAAATCAACATAGCAAGGAACAGAGGAAGGTTTTGTGAAGGAGTTTAATTCTTTGATACATTTACTCCAGCAGCTCATCCTCAATATGCTAATCTAAACATTACAGCTGAAGCTAGAGACATTCAGGATAAGCACAAGGTTTAAGCTATATAGTAACTCACATCTTAAGTAGTTTATTCATGTACTACCATTCACTGATAAACTAGGCACTCTGACACAAAGCCTTGCCAGCAAAGTGCTCTAATAGTAGACAAGAAGTATAAAATACACCTCCCAGACAAAACTGCCCCAAAAATGGAGATGAGTATAAAGGTTCACAGTAGTTTGTTTTTCTTTTTCCCAAGCCATGGGGATCATCATTCTTACATTTGTTCCACAAAATCTTAAGATGAGTGTAAATGATCTTGCTCATGCAAGTTGCTTGCTGGGCTGGCATAAGAGTTGAAAATGCGCCTCTAGCACACACCTCTAAGCATCAAAAGGGAATACAATTCACAGAGGTCAGGTTGGGAATGGGTAAATCTTTTCAGCACATAAAGTTCAGAGCAAGCTGTGGATACTGAGGAACTTACATACCCCCTAGATGCATGTTCCCAAAGAAAGCTTTGAGGTACAACAGTATTCAAACTTAAAATTCAAACTCACCCTGAGATGCTCTCAGGGTGCAATCTAAGACATTCAAAGAGCATAATACTTTATATTACAAATAATGCTAAGCCACATCTCTTTATTGCACAACCATTATGCAGATAAGCATTCAGGATGAGCTTGACTGCCTTGCAGATGGTTAGTTTTAGACTTAGATTTCCACATACTGCATGAGGAGTTTTAGGCAGAAAAAAATGTATCAGGTATTTGTTTAAGGAAGAAAGGGAACTGGAATGTGGAACTACTCCACATTCTCACTCTGGGTATTTTGTAGCAAATGGAAGCTTTAGATATCTACTTTGCACATTATATTTAATTGGAGCTAAGTTTATATGAGTTTCTGCTTTCAGAAACTGTTTCATAGGGCCTTTGGTTTTCATTTTTATCATGGGGCAGGGAGGGAAGAATATGCTAATCAAAGACCCTAGAACTACAGCTTCTATAATTGGCAGCTCAGTATTCTCCCATAGCCTTAATTTATGCATACTGTTAAAAGGTTAAAGTTGGTCACAGGTCTCCTGTGACTGTCATCTGTGAAATAACGCAGTTAGAAATGCAGTTTTGGTTCTACCTCATTCCTGCCTGCAAATAAAACCACACATATTCTGCACATCTTTTCCTCTGAACATTGACACCTCCAGCGACATAAAATCCAGCAAGCGATGTGACAGCTGCCAAGGTCAATAAGAGTTATACTGAACTGCTGAGTAAGTGCTGGTCACACAAATCAAAGCTGTATAAGGGCAGCTTAACATACTCAAATCTGCAGCTTATTCAGACTACTTTTTGGACTGAGATATTTTTATCATTTTTCTCTTTTTCAGAATGTTATACAGTGAAATGTGATGAAGTCAGTTATTCCATGAAATCTTAGTATTGTATTCTTTGTGTCAAGTTAACGACAGTAAACTGTATTGAAAATGCACTTAACATTTTTGAGAAACTTAACAATTTTAGGTGGGCAATAATATGAAGAAGAAAGCAAAAATAATGTAGCAGGAAAATTTAAAGACACAGTGGGCAATACTATCTAATTACAACCTAGATTCAGCTGTGTAGATGAATTCCTAAATAAGGAGGTCTGTGTTAGACATTTCCAAGGGTACTTTAAGCCTTCTGCCTTTGCTATAGTTATCAAAAACATTTCAGTATTCATCCACAGTTTCATGTTAACTTTTAATTATCAAAACACATTTCCCAAGATGTTGCCAATTGATTGGTAGGGATAATAAGGTATTTCTGGCAGCCCCAAGGGTTAGACTGGATTTTATGTCTGAACTCTTCACTCAAAGTCACAGAAGTAGAAACTGCTGTATCAGATCTGCAACACTTGTATTTTTGTTTTGCAATCATGAAATACTGAGATTTAGAACAAGTGCATAGAAAAATCATTCTGAACTTTGTTCCTTAAGTAAGGACTCCTGTGCCAAACCGTACCTGTTACCAAGTATTTGCAGCTGAGCTGAAAAAGCCCTAGAAATAGAAATTGTTAATAGAAGCACTGCTGCAATTCCAACTGGATTGCTGTGGCCAGTAACACTCCAGTAATTACAGTGAAGTGTTAAAAGGGAAATGAGGACAGAAAGCTCTCCATCATCTGACAGGCACTTGCTTACTCCTGGATTTTTCTCAGAAAATGAAAGGTACCAGCAGAAGGGCTCTGCAAGGGCTTCTGTCTTCCTTTATTCTACTTTAAAGTTGCTAATTGATCCTCTAAGGGAAGGTTTAGTCCTTTTAATGAAGTCTCTCCATTAACAGGGAGTCTGTACAAGAGAGGATGGAGGTGTGTGGGTGTGGGAGCCATGCAACCTTTCATGCTGGTCTTCTCCGTGATGACTCACAAGGCAGGGATGTTTGGGAACCTTCCTCACGCTTCGAGAAACAAAATTCATTCTCTGCTAATAGCACAGGGGGTTGTTACTGAAGCACTAAGCTTTGTTTTGCCTGAAAGCAGTCTGGATGACCTGAGTTTTCCAGGTATGGATATAATAGCAGGTCAAGGGATAAGGAGACAAGGATATGAAAAGAGAACATTGCGTTGGAATAGCTGTTATCTTAACAGACATATTCATCCATGTTGCAGCAACATAGCCAGTGATTGCTCTGCTCTACAGTAGGACATTTTGCTTTAGATAAGCAAAATAAATATCAGGAGAAGCACCCCTTTTAAGATATTACCTTTGCACTAGCATAAAAATAACTTTGCAATAGCTAACTTACTCTTGTAATACAGAATCGTGAAAGCAAAAGAAGTGATGAGACCGATGGCAGTCACTGGTAATACCAGTCACATCACCGAATAGGAGACTGACAGCCTGCTCTGATCTGACTAATGGGTTAATTCTACTGAAACACTACCAGAATAAAGAATAGTTTTATCAAGTGTTTCATCATTTAAAGCAGCAAGGCAGTTTGCCAAGCAAAATGGCCCATTGTTAAGAAAGAAGTGTTTCAGTTTACTCATTGCCTGAGCAAAGCACAGTTTAATTTTGGTCTAGGAAACATTTCCATTCTTCTTACTCAAGGATACTGTAGTTACACCTACAAATACTACTATCTTGTGAAATGGAAATAAACTTTTTTCCGCTTTCACCCATGTCTCCTTTTTACTTATCTGTTCTTTCTGCTACCAGCCAGAAAGCAATGCCTGATTATTTTTAGGTAGGTCCAGGGCCCTTTTTTAGTGTCAGTTCTAACAGAAGCCCTTGGAAAGATTCTGTGTTTCCATTTGAAGTCAGAGCTTCAGTCTGAGTTGAGTCAGGCTGGGGGTTTTGAACATGCAATCTTTGTTTTTATGAGAATTTCATGCAGGATATCTACCATGAGTTATTACCACACCTGAATACCTTTTTGTGACCCAATGCACAGACCACTAGTATCAGGAAGACTGAATACAAGCTCTCATTGGGGTCTTAGGGCATTGCCCTCAGTAAAAAGGCTGGTTTCAAGTACTAATCGCAGCCACTCAGAGTCATGTCTTAAGTCTACTCAAGAGCCTTTAGTTATATTTTGATCATTTGCATACATTTTAGGTCTACTCTGGCAAGTTCTCAGTACAAGGACCACTCGAAATCAGGAAAAATTCTCCAGTCTTTGGAAATACTATTCATTTTCATTTTATATACATATACATATACAAGCTAAAACACCATAAATACCTATTCTTTTCACTAATTATATGCAAATTTCTGATAAGTCAAATCATTATTCTCCTCAGTATAATACATTCAGTTTTCATTCAGTTTAAAGCTAACTTTCAAATGGTGATTTTATGAAATTTTTATGAAGCTAATGTTAGAGTCTGAAGTGAAATATTAAGGTATTTGGATTTTCTGTCATTCTCTTCAAATACCGTACACAGTCCAACACCAACATAAGAGTCATGTATAAATGCAAGGAATATGAACCCCAGAAACAAGGTGACTAAAAGACTACAATGCATGACCAAATGCAGAAGTATTCGATCTATGACTTACAGAGCCCCAATGGTCAACAGAATAACTTCAGAGGGCTGGATGGCATTGAATATTCTTTCCCTTCAAAATGCAGAAAGGGTATTTGTTCTGTCTCCAGCCATTTTGTAGGTATTCATGCAACTCCCACAGAGGACTACTGTGAAGAAAATTATGTCCAGGAAACAGAAGCTAGCCATAGGACATTAGAACAATTAATTAGTGGGATTAACTCCATATCTCTCAGTCAACAAGTGGCTACAGGCCAAATTCTTTCCCAACCCTAACCCACCACATCACTGGTCATAAGTTGCTCCAAATGAGCACAGATGTCCAATAACACCAACTTTCCCAGTAGGTAACTGCTAACAGTGATCATGTTTACATCAGTTTAGAGATACCACAGCCACACTCAGATAATGAGTCACATCTCCAGACTGGAGTGGAGACAGTTGAGCAGTGCTGCTAGACTCCGTGCCTTTCTCACCTCCCTAAAGAGGGCTCAAGTGATCAACTGTGGCAGGCTTAACCCATCTCACATTCTGCAATTATATCTGGAACTTCCTCAACATAAGCAAGTGCTGCTTATCAGGATAAAGTGTCCTGCATTTCTAGATGTGCTATAAGCATTTTGGCATCAAAGAGAATGTGAGTTATTGAATCTCAACTCTCAGACTCATTATTGGAAGATTCTGTTAGTGCAGACTTAGACTCAGTCGTCAAAATGCCCAGCAGGCCCAAGTTGTTGTAATTGCACCAAAGGCAACAGAATTATACAATTTATAGATATAAAGAAATTACCAGAATAAAGGATCAATCTTTATCTAGACACCCCCAGTGACAGCCATCTGTCTGCATTTTCCTTTCATGGTCTTTGGCATGGCTTTGTTTGAAAAGAGGTTTTATCCCTGGATTTCCTATCAGACTAATCTGAGCTGTTAAACATTATGCTACCTCTGGTGCTGCAGAACAAAATTTAAGAAGCAGCTTCTAGACACACACAGTAGTAATAACATCTCTCTGGACTGGATCTTTTTAAACTTTCACCCTGATATTGTTTTGATTGCTTTGATTTTTAACAAACGATCAGTGATTTGCCTAGTATAGAGCCAAAAGACCTTATTTTTGACCCTTTTTTATGCTGTTCTTTGGGATTTTGTTGATAAATGACCTTGCAAACAGAGAACACACACTCTTGCACTTGCAGTACAAGTCACACTAGAGTTACTGATCAGGGGGCTGGGGGCTGCCTGAGGCTATCTGAGCATTCGTGGGTTTAGGTTTTGGCTAGTGTGTTCATGCACACATAATTAAATAGGTCTTCTATTTAAAAAAAAAATCAATAAAATGACTGATCTTAAGTCAGAAAACCATTTTGGTTTACTTTTACCATCATTGGGGTTTTTACGGTATCTCACGGGCTTTTTTCCTTGTTTTTTTCCTGCCAGACAATCAGTCTTGACTCCCTTTAGATTCAGCTTTCTACAGTAACATTCTAATTTATTTTTCTGAGGTAGGTCTTCCCCCCTCCTGCCCCCATACCCTCCCCTCCCCCTTCCCCCATTCCTGTTGCTAATTTTGGATCTGACACAGGTTTTCTGACTACTTTATCCATCAGGCTGTTAAAGCTTACTCTAACATGTAATAAATGGTATGGTGAATAATTATACCAACTAACGACAAATTGCTTTTTTTTCTTTTTTTACACTCTGAGCTACATGGACGAATAAAAGAGGAACCAGATGATGCAATGAAAGATAAGTTACACAGCTAGTTCATGTGCTACTAGGTATTTATTCCAGATCTGGACATACCAAGACTATGCCAAAATTAATCCTAGAAGATTCTGCTCTTCCACCCTGCTCTGAGCTGTTCCATCCAATTTCCGTCTCAATCTGCCACCTCCCAGGGATGCCACCTCCTGTGGTGCCACAGTACAGATCAATAAAATTATCCAAGCAAAAACCTACTTCACCCAGATCATTTTATTGCTCTAACTTATGCTGCTACTTCAAACAATTGCACAAACAACCATAGCACAGGCGGGAATTCACTGACCGAGACGAGGGGAGGCAGCTGGGTGCTTCTTAAGCTGTTGTAGCTGTTTCACATTTTAGTGTCACAAATCTAGTATAAATAATTGTGTTCTCATTTCCCTGGCTTCTTTCACTGTAATTCATTAGTAAAGCACACTAGATAGCTCAGCAGGAAAGGCAGCAGCTTTTTTAGCTTTCTTAATATTCCTCTCAAATATTATTGCATATATGACCTTGTGACTTCCAAGAAGAATAAAAAAAAAAAAAAGAAAGAAAAAGAAATCACTCCTGACCTCTTTGAGATCTTGTAAAAATGGCGAGTGTGTCTATTTGTCACACTCCTATGCTGTTAATACCATTAAATGTTAAACATACAAAAATCAGTCCCTGTATAAATCTTGGCTCAAGCATGATGGGCAAGCAGCTAGAAAACATTTTTTCATGTCTTTTTCCCATAATGTAAAACTTTTAGTAGAAAAGTGATAAGGATAAATGGCACCTATCCAACTGATTCCATTATGGAAGCTGGTTTGTCTGAGACAGATGATTCACTATTTATAGTGTCATAAGTGTGTGCCTCACAGTATACTCTCACACTCAAAGACATGTTATTTAGGCAGGGTAACATACTCATCTTCTCCAAAAGAGAGAAATTTCTGCAGACATTAAAAAAAAAAAAAAAAAAGAACATCTCAAGGGATAAAATATTCCATACCTACAGCCATTCAAACCCTACACAGAGTTGAGCACACCAGAATATCGGGACAAATTCAGGGCAACCCCTCTGACTTTGGAGGATTCCAAGATGCTTCGACGTGTAATAGGAGCAACTAATAAAACTGTTGTTTCCCTACAGAAATATTTAGACACCCCCAGCTGGAGCCAAAACCCCAACAAAACCACCTCCAATTTCTCCCAGCACAAAGGGCTTCAGCTCTGACATGTATCAAATAACAAGGTGAGAAAATACAACTCTTGTTTCATGACAGGCAATTACACCAGAAGCAATCCAGACTGCAGCATATAGCAGTCACATTCAAGCTAGCTCCAAGTTCCTTTCTACTGACAGAAAGCTGCACAAATCCCCACTGAAAAAGAACCAAATATTTCAGATGCTAGTTAGCAGCGAGGACATACCCACAGTGATCTTAAGTCCAGCAATACCGAGAAGTAGGTAGCGTGACTGCTGCCCTGGTAAGTTGACAGTGAGGCAGGGTAAGCCCCAGAAACTGAGGGTGTTAGCATAGCCTCAGCATGCAACAGCTGAAAAGCAGCTATAGAATCAATTTCACTGATACATGGGCATACATCCAGTATTTCAGTTGCCTAATATGAAAGCGCCCTTTTCATAGTAAAGCCCCGAAATAACTGTTTCTTCTTCCCCATTTCAAAGAAAAATACATTGTTACTGTTGCAAACATTTGCTCTCAGAAGTGTCTGGCCCCTATAAGAAGTGTTTAGTGCTTTTTTTGCCTAAACATTCTTATTATACTACATAAATTGCAAAAAAAATTGAAACAATGAGATGTTTTTAAAGCAGTTTGGATAACAAAAAATGAAGTGTTCCATTCTGAAAAAATATTACAATGGGAGTGTTTAACATCAAAGCATTCATCAATAAAATACATAAACCTATCATAGAACACTACAGCCCTTTTATTTTTATTGTTCAACATTTCCAAGTCACTGCCATCAACCACTACAAATAGAGGTTGCAAAGCTTTGTTTTCCCTTTTTTCTTTTTTTTTTAAAGCCTTCACACAGTGATACCCCTCTTGAAAATACTCTTCAAAACACTGAGATAAACCATCATAAAGAAACATAAATTACCTTTGTGCCCTTGTTTTCCAGAAAACACAAATGCATTTAAAAATGTATTATTCAGAATGCTTCAAACAGGAGTAAACTCTTTTTATGTTTAACACTCTGCGTGGATGATACATTGGAAAACTTCACAACAGATGTCTGCTGGTTAAATATGGGGGGTTTAGCAGCAGTTATAGAAACTTTAAGAAAAAATATAAACTGAAATCTACATTACAGGTGAGAAAATGTGTTAGATCCACACAGCACCTGCAAATCCTGAAAACACCAGGGTTTAGCAGTTATTATCAAAGGGCAGTTTGAATTTCCCAGGGGACACTGATATTTTTTCCAGCAATAAGCACAAAACCTTCTCTTGTTGATTCTTACTGATTCCTTGGTTCTCAGACAACCTCAGTTAATAGATCTGGTGGTCTCATACACGTGGTCTTCATCCCAGGTTTGCTTTCATGGATGTCTCTGCAATAAGCTATTTTCTGGGAGTGATTCATTGCAAATACAACTTCTCACATCATTTCTTTTGACTCCTTCCTCAAGGTAAAGGGGAGTCTTGACAATATTTTCACTTCAGTTCCTTTCAAATAATATTAGAGCTACAAGGATGGGACGGTTATGCATATGAAAGCTAATGTAATGGGCTAACACCTGACTGCACTGGAGGTCAGGCACTAACAGATACCGGGACATGACTGTCAGGCAGGCAGCAGTTCATTAAATCTTCCTGCCCTATCAGAGTTCTCAAATAGCAGCTTTTCTCTGACTCCAGACACCTGGACAATTTCATTTTATTTTCTGTCCTTTCTCTTAATTTTACCATGACGTCTGCCTCCGAAACCATGAAACATACCAGCAAACATTAACCAAACAGCAACTCAAAGTCTTCCATATTTTTCTCTCATTCTAGCTGGATATGGGGATTTGATTTTTCCTCTTCCATGGAAAATTCATCAGTCTGCTTTCATACAGAGCATCAGTACTGGCCCACTTCTATTGAAGTCTGCTGTAAGGAATGGACATTAGCTTGACCCCCCAAAAAAACAGAAGTTTCTCAGCAAGGGGTATGAGGGACAGCAGGGCACTTAGACTTGGTGAAAAATCAAATATTAAGGAAAGAAGTGAAAAAAAGCATGGAGCAAAGACAGCAAACAGCCTCAGGAGAGAAATAAGGATCCTGTGGCAACCAGAACACCCTGCATCATTCAGTGTTGCCTCAAAGATGGTAATGCTCAAGGGACAGAGACATGAGCATTGGGGTAAGAAACCCTTCTTCCTGCAATCCCTCCCCAGCATCTGTTCCCCATAGGCAGGGCAGGCATGGTTGAAGCCCTCTCTCCATCCCCAGATACTCTCCTGTCAAAACATTACACTTGGAGCGTTTCATGAGGGAGAAGACTTTTGAGAATCAAGGATGGGAACAGGGATACTCGACTTTGAGGAGGATAGGAGAACAGGGTCCAGAACCTCAGGCTTCAGGAAGGAGTGGAAGAGTAATTACATGACTTGGTGGCATAGATGATAACAGAAAGGAAGGGGAATATGGAACACAAGTACAGAGAAAAGGTTAGTTGACAGAGGAATAGGAGAGCAATAAGGGGAAGATGAGGTATTCTGCTCCTATTCATTCCTGCTGAAGGCTGCCTTCCCAGGAGGTATGGTGGAGAGTCAAAGCACAGCAATGCTAGCTTTTCGGGTGATGAGCAGGACAAGCTACAGAGAAGGAGCCACAGCTGAAGCCAAGACCCTCAATTTTTGCCTACTGTTGCCTGTGAAAGTAAGGCTTTATTACCAAGGTACTCATGAGAGTGGTAGAGATGCCAGCAGCAGTGATGTCAGCAACTGTCTCTAGAGTGGCTCTCTCCTATAGGCAGAGAAGACAGAGAATCCAGCAGCCAGTCAATCCATAGAATCGTAGACTAGTTAGGGTTGGAAAGGACCTTAAGATCATCTAGTTCCAACCCCCCTGCCATGGGCAGGACACCTCACAGTAAATCATGTCACTCAAGGCTCTGTCCAACCCGGTCTTGAACACGTTCAGGGATGGAGCACTCACAACTTCCCTGGGCAACCCATTCCAGTGCCTCACCACCCTTACAGTAAAGAATTTCTGCCTTATGAGATCTCCACGCAGCCTTCTCTTCTCCAGGCTGATCAGCCCCAACTTTCCCAGCCTGTCTTCATACAGGAGGTGCTCCAGTCCCCTGATCATCCTCGTGGCCCTCCTCTGGACTTGTTCAAACAGTTCCATGTTCTTTTTTTGTTGAGGACAACAGAACTGCACACAATACTCCAAGTGAGGTCTCATGAGAGCAGAGTATAAGGGCAGGATCACCTCCTTCGACCTGCTGGTCACACTCCTTTTGATGCAGCCCAGGATATCCTTGGCTTTCTAGGTTGTGAGCACACACTGCAGGCTCATGTTCATTTCTTCATTGACCCACATCCCCAAGTCCTTCTCCGCAGGGCTGCTCTGAATCTCTTCTCTGCCCAAACTGTAGCTGTGCTTGGGATTGCTCTGACCCAGCTGCAGTACCTTGTACTTGGCATGGTTCAACAGGTTGGCATCAGCCCACCTCACAAGTGTGTCAAGGTCTCTCTGAATGGCATTACTTCCCTCCAGCATATCAACTGAACCACACAGCTTGGTGTCATCAGCAAACTTGCTGAAGGTGCATTCAATCCTACTGTCCATCTCCCTGACAAAGATGTTGAAAAAGACCAGTCCCAACACCAATCCCTGAGGGACACCACTCATTACTGGTCTCCAACTGGACATTGACTGTGATCAATGACCACAACTCTTTGTGTGCAGCCATCCAGCAGTTCTTTATCCACTGAGTGGTCCATCTATCAAATTGATGTTTCTCCAATTTAGAGACAAGGGTGTTGTGTGGTACAGCATCAAACTTTGCACAAGACCAGGTCGATGATGTCAACTGCTCTACCCCTGCCCATCAGTTCTGTAGCCCCACCATAGAATGCCATCAAATTGGTCAGACAGGATTTCCCCTTAGTGAAGCCATGTCACCAAGCACCTTGTTGTTTTTCATATGCCTTAGCTTGCCTTCCAAGAGATTTTGCTCCAAGATTTTGCCAGACACAGAGGTGAGACTGACTGATCTGTAGTTCCTTGGGTCATTCATTTTCCCCTTCTTGAAATCCACTGCCATTTCCATCAGAATTCAGCAAAGGATGTAGAAGCGCAGTGTTGCCTTGGAGTAGAGACTTTGTCCTGAGTGTAGCAAGGTAAGACCCCAAGGTTTTTTAATCAAGCCCAGTTTCCTTTTACGACAATTAGATCCTTCATAGCTGCTCCTATGTGCTACCTTTTCCTCTGCACTCTGGACTGTATTTTGTTCAATTATGTGTGAAAATGCAGACCAGTGCCGTTCATTGCAAAAACTAGTCAGGGTTTTCATTGGTGTCATCCACAGAAGAATCTGGCTTTTATCTTCCTAGTCCACAAAGTGATAAAATACAAAACTGAATGAACCAGATGAGCTGGCAGTCAATCACTGATTTATCATTTCTTTGATGTGAAGATAGCTTATTGATTGAAATGTTTTAACATAAAAAAAAAAATCCACAATTCAGAACAAGAATTTTTTAATTGGCAATGAATCCTCAAGTGAATTTTGTAGATCAGTTAATGTCTAGATGAGTTACGGGTGAAAGGTAAACTTGACATTAAATTCTTAGTTAAGAGTTCCAGAGGATTCATCATTGCAACTAAATGGATACTGAAGTGAAACTACACTACTTTTTTACCTTGTTGGAAAAATAAAAGGCTTAGTGGAACATTCAGCTTCTTTGGAGTCTGAGGAAAATAGTGCAAGCTTTATGCAGCTAACATTCAGACCATTAAAATTGCTTAGTGAAAGGGAAAACCTAAAGATTAAACTCCATGTTTGAGGTGATTTAGTTTTATACCTTGTTGACCCTGTGGGGTTCATATATCCTTGATGAAAACCTACTACTAAAGTGAAATCAGTCTTTCAGCAGAATGTTTCAGTTTTCCAAAATACACAATTTATATTCTGGCTTTAGCTACATGGCACCACCCCTTAATCTTAGAGGAAGATGCCACATAAGGAAAACTATACAAAGCAGAAAATCACAAGGCTTCATGAACCTTATCTTGTACAAAGCAAATTCTCTTGACCTCTACACACACCAGCAGCTAACAGGAGCTATATCCATTTGCACTCAGACATCTTTTGCGCTTTCAATTCCAGAGGAACGGCACACACAGTATTATTTCACACAGTATTATTGCAATAAGGCAAGGCATACCCAAGTCACAAGTCAGGCTGTCCTTCACAGCTGAACTGAAATTTCAGGGGGTTTTATTTGCCTTCCAGACTTTGAAACTTCGTGTTTCACTTTTTTCAAGTCTGTCCACGTAACTTCCACTGCTAGAATTCATCTCCAAAGCCCTACCTTCATTGTATCAGTGTCACATTGAAAAAGCTGATCCAGGAGACTACAATTAGTATGTAAGTCTTAACAACGCAACTAAAAATCATTTGGTAAGAAAGGATGAGTGACACAATCAATATTGTCATAGACTGGGGAAAAATTCTGAGACAAGAAAAGAGAGATGTTAACTGAAAGGAACAGCAATTTTTAGACTGATAGGAAGTACAGAATACACTTAAACACCTTATGAAGACTAAAAACCTCACTGTCAGACAATTAAGTGGGATATGATACACCTATGAAATACAGGATATATAACAGCTAAGACATTATAAACGTACCAGGATACAAGCCACACCTGGCCAGTGCTTATTTAAATATACCTTAGACCTACAAGTTTGTGGCAATACTAATAACATAGCTAGTATGGCACCAATATTAGAAATTAATAAAAATGTGACATTAAGAAAATTAAATAAAAGCCTGTTATAATATAGAGACTACAGAACTGAACAGTCACAATTTGGGCTTCATATTGAGAATCTTATAAATACATACATTCATTGAAATTTAAATAAGGCAATTATGGCACCATATGAGAATTTGGGGAGCAGAAAGAAGCTGGTCAGCTTGTACAATCCAAGCTCTGCTATAGAGAAAAGTGAAAAGGAAAAAGAGCATTTATGGATTGTTTGTTAAGAGAACAAATGGTGAAATACACTAGTAGGCACACTTACAATTGAACTACATGCTGATGGCTCTGTTTTTCTTCCTGTAAAAGACACCTCCGTATTTAGCTCAAAGATGGACCAAATGAGCAAAAATTGGAGTTGATCTTCAGAGGGAGAAGCACTGCACAGGTGTGGGATAAATATTAAGTAAGTCCAGGCAGCTAGGCTTTTATTTCCCTTGCTCTTCTGAACTGATGAGCTCTCTACACATCAATCATTTCTAAATTGTGAAGACTGACTAGTGTTTTTTGAGTGCTTGACTTGAGATAGCAGTGCCACTGTTGTCAATAACCACAATTCCAGCTGTCCTCTGACACGCAACCAAGGGTTGGGTACAGAAGTGCTGGGTGTCCAGAAATTCAGTTGCTCCTTTCTAAACTGGAAAGAGCAGTGTTATTTTGTTGTAAACAATTAGCCAGCAAAGACGCTTGTCAATGATCATGGATCAGCTCCTCCAGTGGTGCCATCCATTGATCCTCCTGCCTCCTAGTCTGTATAAGGGAAATATTTGTCCTCAAGCACATGCCTGGTCCTACTCAGGAGGGCTGTGCAGTGCTTCTCCCTCTGAAGATCAACTCCAATTTTTGCTCATTTGGTCCATCTTTGTGCTAAATACGGAGGTGTCTTTTACAGGAAGAAAAACAGAGCCATCAGCATGTAGTTCAATTGTAAGTGTGCATACTAGTGTATTGCACCATTGTTCTCTTAACAAACAAGCTGTGCCAGTAGTTCCTTAGTCCTCTGCATCTTCATGCTCAGAGCAACGCCATCTCCTCCTCCACCCCAAGCATGCCCTTCGTAAGTATTCGATTTTGTCTCTCTAGCCCCTACTATTTGCTAGTTCTAGCTTTTTCTGCTCATCAACATCACTTCATCATTCCTTCCAGAGCACTTTCCCTCCCCTTTTGCAGGCTGAAGCTCCTTCAGAAGAGATATTTCTAATTAATCACATGCAGTAGTTAAAAGCTATCCTCAACTGACCTTACGGAGGCCACTGCCACCAGGGTGCTTACAGCCCGCTCACAAGCCTATCCATCCAACAGTCTCCATTCAAATGAATCAAACCCAAAGCTGTCCTTGCTTAGCTGCTCTGCTTGCTGCTAGACTGCATTCACCCAAGAAGCAGAGATGTTAAAGGTATTTTCTTCCTGCACTGGTAGTTGATAGCCTGTGCAGCAATCCCTGCTCTGCTGACCAACATAAACCATCGTTTATGTGGCAGCTTCAGAAACCTCTAGAAGAGATGAAACAACTCTGCTTGACCTTTCCATTACAGACATCAGCAAGAGCATGACCAGCACTGAGCTGGCTGTTTTCTCATCAGCATAATAAACTAAACTTTATAGTAACTTATGTCCAAAATAGCTTGACCCCCCCCCCACCCCCCAGTATTTCCTTCTACTTCCCCTTAGTGAAAGCCAGAACAGAACAGTGCATGCTATAGTAATCTCTACTTAGTTACATGAAGTTATGGCAAAATTAAGGATGCCTATTGAAAAGAAAATAAATTAAAAAAATAAATTAAGAATTAGAATTAATATATTCAATTACTGTGCCCTTAATTTATAGTGAGAGGCTTCATGACTTCCAAGACCTGGCAGCTTTACAAAGCAGACCTGTGAGCCTTGATATGCAAATGGCTCCTGATCTGAGACTTTTTGCCAAAAGGCAAACTCAGAAGAGCAATAAATGGAACAAATCTAGACTGTCTTTGGAGATTAGCCAAGCGTTCATAAATGGCACCACTTCCAAAGACAAGCAAGTGAAGCATCAATAAACCAGTAAACCAATAAACACTGAAATCTCTCTGTTGTATTCATTATATATTCACAGCTGTTTGTAAACTTAGATAAGAACCAATAATAATCCATTTGATATCCTGAATCTGACGTCTGGCAGAAAAAAAAACAAACAAGCATACAAACAGATTTGTTTCTGTTCTTGTTGCATAAACTTTTCCCTCTAACATGATTTGAAAATCAAATCATTCCTGCTGTTTATTCCTTTTTTGAAGAGTTTGAATTTTGCTTAAATGATATGGTTCCCAATTTCAAATTCTATCTTTATCCCAGAGGTGTGCCCAGAGAGTCTCACTCACTCCACAAAGAAAAACACTGATAAAACAACTGTAGAAACACCCAGTTAGCATTGTCTGATACACTAGCTAAGAATCTAAACTTGAAACCAAGTGGAAATGCTCTATGGAAATAAAACCCAGAAGTTTAAGGTATAGATGCATGATAGTCAAATGTGTGACAGCAACTGGGGCAGGCACTTGCCGAGACACTGAACCTGCAGCAGCACCTTGCAGAGACAAGGATAAATACTCAGGCAGCTCACAGCATAGCTAAAATACTATGTGAGACACAAAAACTTAGATCACACATGTCAAGCCAAGTTAGTCATACGGTTTGCAGCATAAAAAAGAGTCTTTAATGGGTATGATTATGTCTGTTCCTAATAACTGGATTAGAGACTTTATGCCTTGCCCCAGAAGCATGAGTTTTTGGTTCCACTTCCCATCGTAGTATCTGGCACACCCCATTTAAAACTTCAGATACTCTCAAGAGGCTTTGAAACACCACTTGAAGTGCTTTGCCTGCAGTTGCAGAGAAAAGCTTCTTTTGCTGTCACTTTCCACAAAGGACCAAGACTTCGCGACAATATGAGCCAGGGGCTTGACATCCTAAAATGCAGTGACTTCAGTCCTGCTAACAGAGAGCATGAAGTCCAAGGGAGACTTAGCTGAGGAAGAAGCATTGACGAAGTGCCATCAAGAGCTGCAGTTGCGCCCACCTCACTAGCAACCCATTGTTAATGTCAAGAAGGGAAGATGTTTCCCTGGTCACCCTCCTCCTTTCCCACGCCATGTTTCATCCCTCCTGCTATACCAGTGCAAGTGCTCAGCAGAGCTTCTGCTGAGCTAATTTAACACTCTGCTCCTAAAGCACATTGACCCTTGCCATGGAAGGCTGCCATGCATCAGACACTGTGCAAAGTAGAAGACCAGGGAAGGAAGGGGAGATCAAGACCAGACTTACCCTCACACATGGAAGGAAGACCCCAGATTCAAACTGGCTGATTGTAGACTTGCAGGTACATGGCACAGCATTGTTTCTGAAAGCAGTAGGAAAAACAGCTTGAAGAGCAGGAATGTGACAGTGATATCATCAGAACAGACAGCACCTAGTTTGCAGTATAAGCAGCACTGCAATACAATCCTTGCTACCATCAGTGAAGGAGTAGACAAGTTTTGATTTTCTTTCTTTTTTCCTTTAATATTTTAGGTTAAAATCTTTATCCAAACTATTACCACTATTTTAAAATATTTCATAAGAACAAAAAGCTTGCTTTTCTATACTGTATAAACACTAAAATGAAAAAAGGAATGCCCATTTACCGCCCATGCCATTTTAAGCTCTAAGTACATCATTACTTATTTTAAAAACATACACATGAGAACGTATATTGAGATTTTTTGTTTTCTCTTACACAACACCCTATAAAATCTTAAGCCCTCCAACAAAAAATTACTAGTGTTGCTCCTATCACAGCAACCTAACAAATCACCCTTTAATTCTAGCAAAATGAGACAAGATGAGCTCAGAACTGAAGTCTCACAACAGTATTTCATCTAATAATGGCTATCAAAAACCTGATACATTTCAACTCTGGAAAAACATCAGTTATGGAGACTCTTACCAGGAAATATATTTTTTTTTCCTTTTAGCAGCAATTTCAGGTGGATTGATCAGCTATACTCCAAAAAAACTCACCTTACTAGTTCTAATGATTTGTTTGGATATGTGGTCAGAACTTTTTACCGTTCTTAGCTGGAGCCCTTTTGTGTAAACACTGCCATGGAACAGAGCTGATGCCCATAACAGTTAGAAGCACATTTCATCTGAGTTAGAGACTGGATTGCACTTTATATGCTTGAACAGCACTTTGCAATGCATGTTCTGTCATTTTGGTTTACTAGGAATATTCCTTTATATTTCTACAGTGCTGTCTCTCTGAGCCACGCAAGTGACAGAAGTTAAAATATTTTACATCTTGCCTCTGCTTTGATTGCAAGGATTTCATAATCCACTTGAAAGCTGTGCTGACTATTGACCGTGGCAGATGTCCCATGGGCTACTCAGTGCCAGGCAACCCTGCCCGCTTGAACCCAGTGCTCTGCTCTCACCTTTGAATTCTATTTCTTGGAAAATGCACAGAAAAACTGACTGCTGCATAAACTTTATTTAAATCTGACAGCTGCATTAGTTTCTCTTTAAAAAAACAATATTATTAGGAACACTGCTAACATTAATGCAAAATGCTTTAAACTATAACAAAATGTAATATTTTAAATGGTATTTAATGAAGGTGTTATTGTCTAGAGGTCTGCATTTGTTAGATCCCAACCCTGTGAACACCTGAGGTCATTCCAGTCCATTTCATAAGACCTCTAATTCTGTTCTGTGGAAATGCATAAAAAATATATATGCATAGATTGCATATGAAGAATGGAGCTATATCTAGTACAACCATGCAAAGAAAAATAATGCTGGTGGCATAATATCATGCTTGAAGAACTGAGTTCAATATTACCTACAGCTTCTAGATCTCCTCTGCTCTGATTCAATTTTTAATTCAGAAAACATGGTGAAAGATTCCATTTTCTTTCCTGCTGTAGGTACATTGATATAAAAGCTTTGCTTCCACATTATGATAACTATTAAGAGCCTACAAATTGTACTTCAGATTTACAGTATCACAGCCTATTTGAGAAACCCTCTAGGTTTAAGATGAGAAGTACAAGTTTTTTTTCAGTACAAGTTCTTCTGAAAGCACACAGAAAAAAAAAAAGAAAACTATTTACCAGCAGTACCAGTGATTCAGTCTGCAGCACTTCACAATCTGAATTCAGCGTGAAGCACCTATTCAACCAGGCTCCACTGTGTCCCCATCCAATGCTCAAAAATGCCTAAACACAATTATGTGACAAATCAGAGGATGCCAGAATGACAGTGAAGTTTCCTTAAAAAACAAACAAACAAACAAACAAAAACGCTTCTCTCAATTTCAGTGTATTTTGAAGAAGACAAAGACAACTGCTCATGCAATAAGGAAAAACAGACAAGTGTCTTAAGGTAAGACTGTTCATTTCATGCTGTATTACCACAATCCTATTATGTATATATCTTTTCATTTTAATTAACAAAACTGCAGTATATTGGAGACATCCTGAAGACCTCATATTTAAAACTTGTAACTTCTACTATAAACTCAATTTTTAGTAGTATACAGTTTTGGCTAGGGAATTAAAAAGCAACTTAGACTGAAAACTGTCAGGTTTATCTTGAAAACAAACAGAAAACGAGATTGAGTTCTACAATTTGAAGACCATCTGGCAGTGTTAAGTTACAGATCACTAACATTGCTTTAATTTGAATTGTTAACCCCCTCCCACAAAACTCTTAGATCTGAACACAGCAGCGCTTTATTTCTCCATATGGAAAGTATGCACAGCTTAAAGATATACATTTTGCATCTGGATATATTTATAGTTAATATTTGTGCACACACGTCCCTAGCAACAGCAGTTTCTGAGGCAGTAGCCGGGGAGGGTTTTGGGTAACCTCACTGTCTGTCAGCCCAAGGAGAAGTCTGTCTAAAACCAAAAGAAAGAGGTTAACCAGCCCAGTGCATGAAAAAGAGAAACTGCTGTCCTTTGGGCATGAGCAGCTCTCAGCTTGGGTCTAGGGCGTCCAGATGAGTGGCATCCATATTCAGCTCTCAAGAGATAGCCCCTCAAAGCGCTCACTGCACCCAGGGATGTGTCTTAGCTGTACCACATCTTGCTTCCGCCACCTGGCCATCATGTCAGAGGGATGATCCTAAACACCTGTATGTTTTGATATGCACCAGGACACAGTTTTTTGTTTCATATCCTTAGGGACTAAATGCATATACAAAGTACACTTCTCAACCAACAAAGCCCTCATTTGAGTTAAAATCATAGGCGAAGTGTTTGCTTGGGAAGGACCAGGGCTTTTGTGCCAGGTTAGCAAAACGGTGCTGCTTGCACATGTACAACTCAGTAGGCCCCACAACTGAGCGAGAAGGTGACTAGTCTGTTACTCGGACCCAAACAGCACTGAATAGTCCTCTGCATCTGGGCAGAATGCAGCTAATATTTCTACCTCTGACTGTGAAAATAAAGCTATCAGAATCACCACCTTGTCTGATATTCAGGACAAAATAGTGCATAGGTATCTTGCTATATAGCCATGCACCATTTAAGAAATCTGTAACATCTCCTGGCCACTGCAGCAATCTACCTCAGAGCTCTATCTATATTAAAGCACTATGATTTCCATCCAAAATCTTTTGGAGTGCTGAGAAATTAAACCAAGAAGCATTTATTTAACAGCAAATGCCTTATGCCAATCATATAAGTCTTCAAAAAAAACCCCAAAAATTACCAACATATGATGGTACAGATATTCCAAAACATTATGAGCCTCATACACAGACTTCCACTGAATAAAAATAAGAGCCTGCATCACAAGGGCAGACTTTAATGCTCAGCAAAGCGAAACTTGTTTTGCATGAACCTGATATTTACTTTTTATGAAGACCACATCTTGCTAAAAGAAGCAGTTAGTATAGATTGAATGGAGAAACGACTGCAGTGGTGCCTCAGGAAAGCATGGCAAGATTTTGAATTGGATACAAGGAGGTTATTAGATGAGCAGCTCCTGCTTTCTGCCTCATCACAGGCTGGTATATAGATGAAGTTGCATTTTCTGGAGTGCATAATGGAGAAAAATATTAAACATATCTTCCTCTTTTCTTCAGGAATACATTTCAAAAAGGTAAAGACAACCCTGGACTCCCTAGATAGCAGGGGAGAATTGAGATGATGCTATCTGTAGCCCACAATCTGTTATGCTGATTTTGAAGCCATAAAAGATGGGAAGAGAGGCCTAAAGGAATTTGCTTCATTCTCCAAAACAACTAATGGACAAGGTGATATTAACAGCATTTTAACCTTCACTTACCAAAACAGTAGGGAACGGTTTGGGGTATTTTTAACCACTGACTTCAACAGTAGAGGATCATATGAATGCTTTGGGTCATGACTTCACAATTGCAATATTTTGGCACTGTAACCTTTGTGGTGATGCAATGAGTGGGAGAGGAGTTTGCCCTCCCTTTGCCATTAATTTCACAATCTTAAACAGTGTCATTTAACTGTAACATTTTGCTTATATTTTTATATCCACATCACAGTTTTATTAAGTTTATTTCAAAAGGTCACCTTTCTTATGACACCATGTATGTATACCATCCTGTAAAAAATACCATACCAAACATTGTTATTGCCAACATGGGAAGATTTACTGGAGAAAATTACTCTGAGAAACACACTTAAAAGCCATACTGGTGTGATTCTTGTTTAATGATCCGTCCAAGGATCACTTCATCCAGCTGTACATGCTTGCAAATCAGCGTCTTTACATAATGTGTAAGACATGAGGGCTAACACATAATGGTAAAGCAGTGCCTGAACTAGTGAAATAATCTGTAAAAACTGACTAGTTTGGTTTATAGTGTGCTGAGGACACTGAACAAAGCAGGTAATCTCCAAGTAATATGCCAGGAGGAGTAATATGCAGGACAGTGACACAGCAAGTCTACAGAAGATCTGCAATGTTGAAGCAGGTCCACCACAAACTGAGTTTCCCACACACAATCCATTTGATATTTACAGCTTGTTATCATCAGTGAATCAATGGAATTACAAGCTTATTATGCACAGCCAGGCTTGGATTATAGCACATATTAAGACAACATATGAGTTTTGTTAATACTGAAACAACGTTTTGGTTGTTTAATTTTTAAACACCTACTACTACCAGAACACAAATCCTATTACCAGCTTTTTAAGTTATTACCTCAAGGTCATCTTCAACAATATTTACCATTATGTTACCAGTTTCAATAGATTGTTTTCAGAACAGTTTTATATATTTACCAATTGCAAGTTTGGACCTTAAATCAGTCAAGTTACTTGATTTTGATGTAAACTGGGGAAAAGTGTACAAATTAATTTCAGTAGAGATGAAAATTACTCACCTGTATTTCTATTCAGGGAAGCAGTGTAATCTGTTGCGGTGGTATTGGCAGCAGGACAAGACACATTACACTTGCAATGTATCAGAGGAAGGAAAGGAAGTAGGTTTGCCCATGAGGAATGACAAAGCCAAATTAAGTTGTCAGACTACTTCTCTATCCCACAGGAGGCTGAGGATGACAGTATTATTTTTATTATTTGGTCAACACTCCTTGGTGCCTGGTCCTGTACAAGAGAGGAAGAACAAAGAAAGCAACCAATAAAAATCAAAGTACCCACATCAGATCCAGTCCAGAGCATTATGAAATACAGAGGTGATGCTTCAGAAGTTGAGCATCTTCCATGGTGGCTTCAGACTGGTATGCTCTGTTGCCTCCTAATCAATATTCAACAAACAAGAGGTGGCCTTTCTCTCTCAGGAACTAATGAGTGCTTGATGACTCTAATCTGGTGTATAACAGATTGTTAATACCAGTGCAAGAAAAACCCTAATGAGAACAGGAGGGCAAAAACATAATTTGATTTAAACTGGTCACAAGCTGCACTTCTCTCAGAAAAGTTATGACATATTTGTTATGCAGCTCTGCCTTATACAAGCAGAGCAAAAATTAAAGGATTGTGATATTTTTAATATTACATTTATGAAGATGATTACCCAGCTGCTGTTTAATTTCCATCTGTGTTCTGCTGCATTTATACCATTAGTGCCACTCTGTGATTAGACAGACAGGCTCAGAACTTGGAGAAAAAAGCATGGCTGACAATTGCCATTTAACTCTGTGAAACAGCAACAAATGATTTTATTCTGTCTACTGTTACCTATAAATTATAACAAATGCTTTCTTTTTGCTGGCTTTTCAAAATCACTCAAGAAAAGGAAAGGCTCATGCAACCCCCTTCTCTGCTACACTGAAAGAAGTTGCCTCAATGGTAAATTTGCAAAGCTTCGCCTGAGAGTAAAGAGAGTCCCTCCCAGCAGGCAGTACACAATTATTTTTTTTTTTTATATATCACGGAGAGATTCCAATACACCTAATATCCATTTGCTTCCTTTTTAAAAAAACTTTTTAATATATATTTCTACGTTCATGCACCATAAAACTGGTCTTCATCTGTCTGTTACCCTATCCAATAATACACTACAGCTTCCACATGGCAAATTGAATTGTGTTTTCCAATCAGTAATAAACCAGGGTTTTATAAGATGCTCTTTATATGCTTTAGAAAGGATGAGGAACCTTGTGGCCATCTTGAACACCTGTCTTGCATCCCAGGTCCTGAATAGGACAGCAAATCACTGCTAGGAGGATTCCTAGGCTGTCTCAATATGATGTCCTATTTCCTCAGTGAAAAACAAAATGCTGTGTACAACCTGAATGCAAAATAACTCCTCCCTTTTCTCCTACACCTGATCCTTGTCCTGCCTACGGCTCTTGAGCTGTTTCTCTAGGCTTTGTTAATGGAAGCCCTAAAGAGCTTCAGAACCTCTCAGAGTCACCTGGGATTAAAAGTGCCATTAGCCACAGGAGAAGAAGCAACCTGTAGAGAGGAGAGCACGGAATAGCGCTTGCACCCCCTCAAACCTTCTTCATGTACTGATGGGAGGTCCCCTCATGCCAGCTAATCACCCTTCCCTCACCAGATAAGCACAGCATTGTGCTCACAGCTCATATTCCTAGTCATCTTCCTCTCAGATCCTACTATTTCCTCAGGCCAACTCACTTAAAGTTATCCCTTATGATCCTGAATATTGATTTGGAGAGACTACAGTTGATCCAGGTTGTTTTGACCCATGCAGGAAGTATTTCCCTACTGATGCCCCTTTTTACCATTTCCTCACTGCCTGTGAAAACCTCTCTATAGCTGTGTTTGATTTCACTGTTTCTGCTGCAGGGCAATGCGACACAGGCAACCCAAAAGCAGAGAGCGTTTTTGAGGTTTTCCCTCTTTTTTTAATGTTACATCCTATTACCTATTTTTGACAACAGGCTAGTCAAACTCCACCACAGAATTTCTTGAAGAGAAACAGAATCAACACCTCTGCGATTAGTCCTTTACAAAAAAGTACAGCAGGCTGATTTTAATAGAACAAGCCTCAGCTGTTTTTAGGCTGTCACTTAACCTCGACCTCTTCAGCCTAAAAGCAAGCAGCTCCTTTTTTCCCACATACGACACCTTTGATTGCAAATTTTCTCCTTAGTAGCTGGTTTTTCACACTTAGAAGAGCTATAAATGGTAAAAAAATGCACAAGCTTTATTTTCTGAAAAGCAGATGAGAAATGAGGGTTTGCATTTTTTTATGTATTTTATTTCTTGATTTTTTCTTGTATAAAAGGAAACCACTTACTTCTCTTACTGGACATTATTTTTCAGAGATGATGATCATTACTATTTGCTACTGGTTACAATATTAATTTGGGGTATTCCTTAGATATAAAAATCAGCCTTATTCCAAAAACACATTGTTCCAAACACAGACTTTGTGCTGTCTCAGGCAATTATCCATAATCTCTTTCAGCACTAAAACTCAAGGACTTGAGCTTATCAAGAAACAGTTATCTTTACCCATATATCAAGACAGCTTTTACAAATATGCAATTACTTATATGGATAATAGAGATCTGAATTCTGTCCCAATTTATTGTGGCAAATTCATCATGGTAAATTCAGAGTAACTACGCTGTTCTCAAACATTTAGGCAATGTGTGTGTGGTCGAACACCATTAATAAGAACAGGACTGTTGCCTTGCTCCCATTCTGTTTGGATGCTCTGGAATCCTCCTTCTATGGAAAATTAGAGCAATATAGATTTAAGAATATTTATTTATTGTAGCACTGATCAAAAAGGTGCAAAACCATACGATCAAGATAAGAAGAGAAACCACAGGGAATACCAGGATCCTAACTTGTACTTTTATTTTTTAAAGTCTCCTTTTCAGTTAATTAAAGACTGTTACCCTAAATTGAAAATATTTTCATGGGTTTCAAATGCACAGTACCTTCTTCTTCCCTAAGAAATAGATTTTTTCCTGAGATAACTCCTTTCTTCTTATAGACAGAGAAAAAAACAAAGCAGCAAATCTATCTTAAAAGTAATAACTTACTCATTATATTGGAATAGTGTTTAAGTGACAACAAGGCAATAACTAAAGAGCAATATTATTTGTTCAGTCAATCTCTTTCAGAGTGGTAAAACAATTTGAAACCCAGGCCATTAAAATGCTGAAGAAAGAAGGGAGTAAAAACCTGGGTAAAAGAAGCACGTCAATATAAAATATTCAGAGTACTTACACATGATGCAGTTCCAGAGTCAGTGGCCACAAAATAGGAAAACAATTGCAGTGTTTGAAAACTAGAGCTGGGCAAATCAATGATGGCTAGTCATCAACCATGCCTCACACATATCATTTATTCAATCAGAATCCTTCCTTCAGCCTTCTCGACAGAACCAATAGAAAACTACTCCATGCACTTAAGCCTCAATCTGTATATCTGAGGAAGACGGGAATCAGATAAATTCATTTTAAGGGTGAAATTCTTCTTCTAATTTTCCTCACAGGTAGCAGCTTTCCAGCTCTCCAACCTTGTGATTCTCAATCACGGTTATTGCTGAAGCATTCACATGAAAGCTGGTGGTAATAACTGGGTTCAGGGGACCCTTCTGCCAAAGGAAACTGAAAATCATCCAGTATTGACGACCCTGGAGGTAATCACCTAACTGGGGGTTGTAAAACTGGGAGGGTTTTTTATCATATGTATCAAGACATACATGACTAAAATACAAGGAAAAACTGTTATTCAATACATATTTTTCAATATACTTTTATAATTCCTTTTAGCATGGTGTAACAGCCCTGAGAGCTAAACACATTCTGCTAAACCCTCTATGAACAAATAGCAAAAAGATGACTTCAGCCTCAAAATCAGAAGACTTATGATGGAGGACATCAGAAAAGGAATAGAAGGAGACAGGCTTTATTGGCATGATAGGTCATGGTTTCCACACATGAGAAGCTTCATGTGTTTATCTGTAAACAGCATGAATCTTAAGGAGCAATGTGAGGGACAGAAACAAAACCATTTCCAAGACATGCCTTTGACTTTGAAGGAAGCTTGAGAGAAGATATGTTTGTAAATGCAATGAAGCTATGTTGGAATCACGGGACGACCTATCACTCCTCAGAGAGAGATGATCCCCTGGGAGAAGGGAGAAGCTGCAACCAAGTGAATGGGGAAAAAAGTTAGCATTTGGCACAACTCCAGTGGTCAAGGTCAGAAAAAAAGAATGCTGTGGTAACCAAGGCACAATTAATTAAAGCCTAGACAACAGTATGAAGTACTTCTTGGTAGATTCCTAATCAAAGACACCTCTTGAGGTCTGAGTTGCGTCTATGTCCCACAATCACTATTGACAGTGCCCCTTCTCTCTTTCAGTCCTTCCATTTTCCTTTCTTGTACCAACTCTTCCACCTTCTGCCCTTTCTTAGGCTAAAAAACAAGAGATGAAGCAGCTTCTGTCATAACTGACATCACACAGTAAGCATTATATTAGCTAATACATTAAATAGACACTGAAAACAGGGAAAGGGATAAATTATACCCTTGTCTGTTTGTTCAGCTGCTATGCCCTGTCAGATGCATTTTGTGTTTGTTTGTTAAACCTTCCTTGCAAAGAGCAATATTCCGATTGCTCCCATGCTGACAGCGCCAAGGCAAATGTCTCCCTGCCCATGCTAATGGCATGTATTCCCCCTTCCTTTCAAAAGGGTCTGTAACATCTACCTTACAGGATCCTCTTTTGATATTTTTACTTAAGGTGGAAATTTTTACAGTGGTGGATTGGTGTTTTGACCTGGAGCAAGCGCAAAATGAAGATGATTAAAAATTGAAGCCATATGTAGGACTGTATGAAATTCAGAAATACATGAAGAAATAAGGTAATTGCTATCTCAAAGCTGTAAGAAAAGGAAAGTGATACTTAAGATATCACTAACAGGAAAAGCATCTTTTACAAGCTTTTCCTGCTCTAAGGACAGATTTGGGGAACGATACAGGCTTTGAACTAGTATTGCAAAGGAAGATCAAGCCTTTTTGCAGCTTCTTTTTCTGATTGATGTATTCATGCCAAGTATTCTTGCTCACAGACCACAAATGACAACTGACAACCCATACTCTTGCACAAAATCACCTGTAAAGCAGTCCAGCTAATCATCTACAAAGTCCTAAAGAGATTCTTTGATATTGTACCCCACTTTCCCATTTGTACCAGTTGAGTTCTCGTCTTAAGTTCTGACAAATCCATAAAGATAAATGTTCAAAAAAGAAGGCAGAAAATAAAGGAAAAGAGAGTTAAAAATGAAGTAGCGAATTCTCAGAAATGTCATTAGAGATTCTTAGCGACTGAAAATACCAAATGTTTATTTTTTAAAAAACTAGAAGTAGAATCAATCAGTCATGAAAGCCTAGAGTCACATAAGCAAGAATTACTTTCAAAATGGATATTGGCCATTCTGCTTCACTCATGGAATTTATTGGTTTTGCTGGATCTAGCTGCAAATTATACTTATTCAAGGAAACTTGCCAGGATACACTACACTTAAGGATTATATTAAGCATTATACAGCACTCTATAGCTTGTAACATACAGCAGTCTTTACCATAGTACTTGTAATCCAGATTCTTCACTAAACACTTGCTCAAGACAACCTGGGTGCAGGATTCTTGTACTAGGAGCATGGAAAATACGAATCCAGAAACTCATCTAAACTTGCCATTGTTCCCAAAAGAGCAGGAGTTTCCTGCAGTATAAAACATTTAAAAACATTTGGCCTAAGCTATTCGATGAAGGCACAAATAATGGGACTCTGGGGGATGAATGGCGATCATTGACCCTGTCTTCTGAGAGCTCCTGTTGTTGCGATGTTGCTCCTCCCTTTCTAAAGGAAAACAGCAGAGCCCCTATGAATCAAGACTCTTCTAGACTTCAAAGCCACTGGGATATACCTATCAATATGTCACTCAAGTCAGAAATTAGCTTTAACATGCTATATGACCAGTAAATAGTCAGAGTTAGCAGTCAGGGAGCAGAGGAGTGTTGATAGGTCCAGTCAATTATTATTTTCCTGATAAAACACTATCTCCAGGAGAACTCTAAAGCTAATATAGAGTCATGCCTCAAACCATGACCCTCAGATACCATAAATTTCAAGGATCTGCACCAGAATGCTCACTCACATCAGACACTTAAAGCTATAAAGCTTCAAAGGAAACAGAACAAACATTAGTTTAAGCTGTCCAAAAGAACATCTGCATCTGCACCAGCCACATGTGAGGGCAAACAGCTTGAGCTGCTCTCTCCAGCTGGGCTAAATATCCTTAGCTTAAATCTTCTTGAATTGCGACTAATGACCCAGAACATGCTTTGCAGCAATTAAAGCAAATAAACAAACACCCTGACATCTCCTGACAGCATCTGAATGTTCTCTTTCTCTGTGCCTGGTATCCTTACAGATCATGTTGATACTAGACATGAAAAACAGTTGACAGAATTTGTGAGAGCTCTTGAAATACCAAGCCATGGGCCATAACTTGCCAGAGGGCTATCTTAGCTTTACTAGAGTCATGGTGGTAGCTGGCCAGGTCAACAGCACGCAAACTGGAAAGAGTCACACACATAAAGCCCATAAAGCCAGTACAGTCAAACTGGGTAGATTTTGCCACTGGATGAAGAAAGTGCAGCACATTTCACAAGGTTTAAAGCTATTGAGTGTGCAAGAAAATGTATAACAAACTAGTAGGTCTTCCCCTGGCAGCACAGATAAAGATGGTCTAAATTCATGCTAAACACTGTCACACACAGGCTAGTGTGAGGGAAGGTAGCCATCTACTGCTCAAGACCAATCCTATCTAGGAGAAACCAAGGCCAGTTCCTTCTGATATGCAGTATCATAATCATGAAGGCCAGCTTTTCCTAGGCACTCTTAGAGAAGGAGATGGTGGCCACTTCCAGCGTTTGCCCTGTTTGGATGATATTCCCAAGGAGCAGAGGTGATAGTCCCTGATGTGGCACTGGCAGCCTTACAGCTCCAGATGTGTCTGTGCTGCATTCCTGCTCTTGAAATTGTGTCACAGTTCCACAAATACACAGGGCCAGACAGGGAACTTGCTCTGTAGCCTGAAAATAAGGGGATTTAGGCAGGAGAGCAATGTTCCTACTTCCAGCATCCACTCTGCCTTTTGCAGTAGAGAATAATTGGATAAAGTGCATAAACAACACCAAAGGTCACTCCAAGACTGCACAGCACAGCAAGGACATTGTCTGCATCCTCACCATTTATTTCATCAATTCAAATTGTCCACACCAGCTTTATGTTCAATTTGAACATATTTTTAGTGAAGCTTCATTTCTGTTAAGTTCCTGCAAAAACTGTATTTGGTTATATTATGATGGAATTATCATAATCAAACAATGACTAAGCTGTGTGCAAGTGGTCTAGTTCATATAAACACAGTTATTTTGCCAGAATGTGAAATGTTGGCCTTCGGTTCTTTATCTACAAGTAATGATGGCATAACAGTACAAGGAAATTATAATAAGGCTTGTTTGAAGCAGACTTCTCTTTTGAAAAAAAACATTCTTTAGAGCCACTAGAAGACTTCTTAGTTACATTTCTGCTGCAGTTGCATTTCAAAATCTTTGTAATTAAACACACCTAGAGAAAGGGAAGATACTCCTCTTCTCAATGAAGTCTTAGACTTGCAAAGTCAGACAAGAAAAAAAAAGCCTGCTTTGGGTTGATTGCAAGTCCCCCTCCTCCCTCCTAGCCTTTTCTTTTCTATGGTGGCTATATATTTTGTCCCAGAATCTCTGCTTTCACTTATAAAGAAGTTTCTAGCCCCTTTGATCACAAAGAAAACCTTTGAAATGTGAAATGAGTTTAAACTGATGCAGCAATGTGTGCCTAAGTCTTTAGACACCTGTAATAACAGTAGTTGGATGTGTGAACTGTCCTATTCCATCAAGAGAGTGCAAACTCTAAAGCCAAGTTAAATACAGGACACATGGTTTGGTGATTAGATCATTATTTTGGCATTTGTGATGTTCAGGTTTAGTTTTCTGCTGATCCACAGAGTTACAGGAATTTGGATGTCAGTTGGCAGGTTTGAACCATGTCTGCTTCCCACCAGAGACCTGGAGTCTGGCTCATGCCAGAATGGCAACGATCTGCTGCCTTCTGTCCTTTATCCCACTTGCCATCCAAGGTTAGATTTACACAGGATCACAGCATTTGGCCCCAAGACTGGAGACCAGTTAAAAATACTTGCAAATTACCAGAATTTAGTCTTTGAACAGACCAGGGTCTCAGAGTTCATTAACACCACTAATTATGAGAGGATGCAACACTGCATTTAAAATGAAAATATACAATAAATTAAAAGCAGTACAACAACAGAGCTGAACAATGAAGGGAGAGAAATTCATCCTGTAGCCACAACCCTGTGACTTGGGCTCTGACTGAGTTCCTGTATGACATCTGAAAAGAGGAATTTAATGATGTTCAAACATTCATTTTTCTGACAGCAGATGAAATAGTAACTTAATGGAGAAATAGCTGCCAAAGTTTAGTGTAGGAAGGTCTGGTTCTCCTAAAAAACATGGTAACATGACATGGAGGGGTGTGTATAAAATTAATATAGTTGTATATATATCATTTCCTAATTATGTGCAGGTATATTTGGATCAGCAACCCTACAGAAACAGAGAAGAATACACTGTTTTGTCTCTCCACAGTTAAGATAGATTCACAATACCAACAATTCATCAGATTGCTCTCTAAAATAACTCTGGCTGCAATTTTTACTTTTTATTTCATCAAAACACTTGCAATTGAAAGCTCAGCAAATCCATAACTTTACAAATGCAGACCATTCTGTTGACTCCAAGAGGATCGTTAGGAGGAACAAAAGTGTGCCTAGGCATGCTATTGAGAAATTTGATCTACACCGTCTTTATTGTGGATTCGTATCTATTTATATAAGTATTCATAATTTCAAAATGTATAAAAGGCTACCACTGAAAACCATCATAGGGATCAATAAAACTTGTGTACAAGAATCAAATCTTCCCTCCCATTCTTCAGTCCATTGATGCAAGAAAAAAGGAAATTCTTCCCTTCAAGCCCGCCTTTTTGTAGAAAGTGAGGCCATCCTATTTTCTGCCAAGCTTCAGGTAGCTTACAAGGATAAGGTCATATCTTTTAAGACGTACCATTAGCTTCCTTACTGCTGGAGAAAATTAAGAAAGAAAATTGCCTGTCACACCCAGAGCTGATGACGAAGGCTAAAGCCTGCTTAGAGTTTCACTCCCAGGCTTAGACTTTAAGGTTATCTTATTTATTTATTTTCATGCGCCTGGAGTGCTGTTTAAAATACAAAACCTACCAAGTATTTGCTTTCTTGAAAACATGATAAATTTGACTAGATATTCAATGTGCTGCATGTATGCAATCCCAGCTTTTAGGTGATCTGCAAGGGTCTCAGGTAATTTTATCTTTTTGATGGTATGCAATCTTCAGTGCTAGAATGAGACACTTTTTGTCTCTGTTTTCCCCTCACCATCTAACTCGTGGCTCATCTGATGATGCCAGGATTGATGTGCCTAGGAAGAGACATTTCCTATTTTTATTGCTTATATATTACCTTTTAGTTTTACTATTATTTTTTTCTGCACACCTTTTGGAGAACACTCCAAACACACTGCATCTCTTTCCAAGTGTCAGATTATTCATCCAAGCAACAGCCTTACTTTACTTCTGGAAGCCTAAAGATGCGTTTGTTAAAATAGGCAATTGGGCACATTGGGATAGCCTGCCGGGCATGGTAACTTCATCCGTATGAAACATGCTACAGAAACTGATGCATTCTGAAGTATCCTTTTACTTGGATAGTTGATACCTGGCTCCATCAGCTTAGCTCCTGGTTTACTGATATGACTCAGGGAAATTTTTTAAGTCTTCAAGATATAAAGAAAAAGAATACATTAAAGAAATCATAAAAGTCTGTTTTCAACTAACAGAAGCAAATAAGAGTGTTTGCAAAATCTACTCATGCCAAGCTACAACAGACCTTGAGGGTTATTTCTGCTGGGGAGATGCACAAACTATGGCTCTGTTAATAGTAAGGATGATGGCAACAATAGTGATGGTAATAATAATTATGGTAAGATGAAGAAGGAGAAGGAAAAACATAACAGCATGCTCAAATTATCATCTGACCTCATTTTGTGAGCCATATAAGACCATTAAGTCCATAGAGAGATGATCTGCCTGCAAGATGAGGCCAGCTTACTTACTGTAGCCCCTGCAGCACACAGTCCAGAGTCATACTGGAAACCAGTCAGGCATGCTGCAATGTGACATTGAGGGCATGGAGGTGTTCCAGGAGGTAGTCAGGGGTTGGTAGGTCTTGAATGCCAGTAATGTAATTTTAATTCTCCTGGAAAAAGAAACAGTGTTGGCCAGTGATCTTCACAACTTTAAAGGAAAAGGCAACATTTGCAAGTTATTATATTACAACAGTTAGAGGTCTTGGAAAAAAATATACTAATTGTGAAACAGATGAAGCATAATCAGATGATATCAAGATATCACAATTTTCAAAACTAAACATCCTGTTCTGCCCTCTGCCCTCCCAGTTTCTAACCATGATATGTGAGGGCCAGCAAGTAAGAAAAATGTTCCCCTTCTTCAATAGATCATACAAGGTCCTTTGACTGCAACGGGATCTTCCCTAGTCACTAGAAACTGGTTGACTCTTTTTTCATTTGTCTACAGGAGGAAGAAGATGCAGAACACCACAACATTTAAAAGAATGATAACAATGCCCCACTTAATGCCTGAGGTGGGAGAAGTCATCAGATCATGTAGTCTAAATTGGCAAATACAGTACAAAATAGTTGGTTAGAGGAAAAAAAAAAAAAACAATCTTATTGAGCTTAGATAGACACTTCTTATTGCTGCCTTCCCTACAGCACTTCCTTCAAGTTTTGTGGACTCACTCAGCACTCCACTCTAATCAGCTTTGCAATCCATCTTCAAGACACTTTACTCCACACTGGAGTACACCCATCAACTGAGCCCACTTCCTCCAAAACCCTGCTAGTATTTAGCTTTATAAAAAGGACCTGCATTAAAAAAAACAGGCAACAACTATCCATCAGCTTTTAAGACAGTATTGCAGTTAATGTCTGGCTAAAGATAATCATGAATGATGATCTCAAGAGAGCCAAGGACAGAAGAACCATGGAGAATGTTTCCCTGTTATTATGTAAAGCGTCATTACCTTACACATGCAAAGGTTCTTGGTGGCCAAATCATCTTCCAGGAAAAGACTTTCAGCAATAAACCCCATTCTGTGTCTAGTCTGTCACATATACAGACACTCTGCAAGACTTTAATAAAGTGATGGTTTAATGAAAAACCAGAAGTTCCAAAAACAAAAGCAGAAATCAGGTATGCAGCAAACTATGTGCTTGAAACCAAGAAGATTTCAGGAAGCAAATGCTTTACATTTTAGGCCATTTTGTCTACCTGTCTACCATTCAATGTATTTCATCTTTTTGCAAAAACAAAGGAGAAATTATAGGCCAAAAAATGCATTTTTCTTTAGATTACCACTAAATGCACACAGTTTTTAATTTACAGACTAAAATAATCAACAATAGGGAAATAGTATTTATCAATGAATTCGGGTTTTATTCATATATGCAGAATACTGTTATGCATAAAACATGATGTGAAACATAGCTTATGTATTTTTACTAGGCAAACTTAAACTTTGATTTATGTCGATTTCACTAAAACTTTATTGCTTCCTCGTCAGATAGGACAGATTCCTTTCTGTATCTTAGATGGTAAATATAGTTAATGTGCTGAGGCTGCAATGGATCAGCACTGAAGCTGTTTAATAGTGACATAAATTATTTCAGTGACTTTTCCAGCAAGAGAGATGACTCCATGTGCTATAAACTAATACCAAAGGAATGATGCTCTTTCATGCTAGCAAAGTGCCTGAGCTATATTGTTTTTGTATCCTGTTGGGGATGCTACAAATGCAGCATGTATTACAACTATATGCACTTAGACCATTTTTCTTTGCTGTTTTTAATGCTCTCCTGCACTGAAAATTGAGCTTCAGTGTCTGAATGAAGGCAAAGCCAATTACTTTATTTGAAACCTCCCTTTAAAGTCTGCAAAGCCCAACACATTTTTAAAAACCTTTCCATTAGCTAAAAAATATATTTTAAAATAATTATGCCTGTAGAAAATAAATGCAAGGCATGAATGAAGCTGGATGGCTGGAGAGGGCCACATGCATGCCCTTTCCCACACTCCAGAGACTTCTCAGCAATGCTCCATCTCCATTAGCCTGCCTCTGACTCCTGAGACCGTGTTATAGTTTCCAGAGCATTTTGTTCAACTTGCAGTTTAAGTGCACTTCTACTAAGAAACCAGTTTCTATTTGTCCTCAAATTGGTCACTTATAAAAAGCCTTTCATGTGCATTGCAGTTCCTCAATAGAAATCACAGAAATATGGGGGAGCAGAGCAGATGTTTATTACAGTGCCACAAAATATGTGCCGTCAGAGAGTTAACTGATGCAGAAGTTCATCCTGCAAGTAGTTTTCACCTTTTTAATGCAGCCCTATTGTCTGCTCACTTTCATCCTTGCCACCATAGAAATTCAACCTCTTTTCTCCCTTGTACCTATTCTTGCAGACTTAATTACAGTTTTCCTCTTTCTGTGCCTCCCATGAAGCCAAATTTGACAATCCCAATAATATCCCTTTGCTGTTTCTTTTTATCCCTCCACTAGCATACATACTAGCATACTCATACAGGATACTGGGACCTCATTTCCCACTTTTTTTCTCTTCCCCGAGCACTTCTTCCAACTGTGTTTCTCCCTCCTCTCTAACTCTTTGCACAAATTTAAACTAGCCTCCTTCTTCACACTGACTGTTATCTATTTCTCTACAGACCAAAGCTAACCTCTTTTCCCCTGTACCTCAGAATGCAACAATATGCTCCAAAACTGCTTCCTCAGTTTCTTTCTCTGTCACCAACCATCGAACTCCAGCATTCTCTGCCCCAAAGAGCTGATGCATAAGCTCCATAGCCAAGTTGTTCTCCCCTTGAACCCACTTCCCTCCCCATTCATAAATACCACATTGCCTCCTCATTTTCTCCTTTATTTCCTATTAAATCTATTCATTCTCTTTCCTTTCTACAGAACTGTAACCTGCAGCTCTATGCCTGCATGTCATAGAATCATAGAATCATAGAATAGTTTGGGATGGAAAGGACCTTAAGATCATCTAGTTCCAACCCTCCTGCCATGGGCAGGGACACCTCCCACTAAACCATGCCACCC
>JASSUY010017560.1:3624-15402 GCA_032466535.1 Forpus xanthops
ACTTGACTTGGGAAAATAAATTTAATTTATTATCAAACAAATCAGAGTTGGATAATGAGAAATAAAACCAAATCTTAAAAACACCTTCCTCCTACCTCTCCCTTCTTCCCAGGCTTAACTTTACTCCCAGTTTTCTCTACATTCTCCTCCCTAAGCAGCAGCACATGGGAAAAGGAATAGGGGCTGTGGTCAGTTCATCACATATTTTTGATGCTACTCCTTCCTCCTCATGGGGACACCTCCTCACACTCTTACCCTACTGTAGCATGGGGTCCTTCCACAGGAGACAGTCCTCCACAAACTTCTCCAATGTGAGTCCTTCCCACAGGCTGCACTTCTTCATTAACTGCTCCAGTGTGGGCTCTCCAAGGGGTGCAGTCCTTCAGGAGCAGACTGGTCCGGGGTGGGCCCCCTGTGGGGTCACACGTCCTGCAGCAAACCTGCACCAGCGTGCGCTCCTCTCTCCGTGGGGCCACAGGTCCTGCCAGGAGACTGCTCTAGCTTAGACTTCCCATAGTATCATAACCTCCTTCAGACATCCACCTGATCCAGTGCAGGGTCTTCCCTGGGCTGCCTATGGATATTTGCTCCACTGCAGGGAGACAGCTTACCTCACCATGGCCTGCAGCACAGACTACAGGGGAACCTCTGCTCACGTATTCTCAATCCTCTTTCCCTTTTTATTGTTTCATCATAGTTTTATTCACCTTCATGCATACTTTGACCCAGAGGTCCTACCACCATTGTTCTTAGACTTGGCTTTGGCCAGCGACAGGTTCATCCTGGAGCTGGCTGGCATTGGCTCTATCAGATGCAGGGAAAACTTCTAGCAGCTGCTTGCAGAATCTACCCCTTATACTGCCCTCCCATACACACCCCAAACCTTGCTCAACAAAACCAATACAGAAATCTCATTTGATAAGACATGCTTATTCGGTAAGCTAAGCTAAAAGATCCAGAAATCCCATAAACTAGTTTTATGGATATGTCTGTTGTGGTTACATTTTTTGGTGAAAGAAGATCTAAAAGTGGCTAAGGGATTTTCAAATCTTTTCAACTCTTGTGGTTTAAACCTCAAGCCATGCAGTTTTCTCTCTCACTCACTTCCCCTTTCTTCCTCCTCCCTCTCCCGAAGGGATGGGAAGGAGAACTGAAAGAATGCAACTCCCACAGGTTGAGACAAGAACAGTCCATCAACCAAGGTACAACACAAACCACCGCTGACACCACCACTAACAGCAGTGACAAGACAAATACAAGGGAATATAACACAATCGCTCACCGCCGATTACCAGCCCAACCAAACAGTGCACCCCCACACCCTTCCAGGTCTCTGCCCTCCATTTTTTCATCCTGGGCATGACATGCTGTAGTATGGAATACCTCTTTGGTTAGTTTGGGTCAGGTGCCCTGTCTCTGCTTCCTCCTGGCTTCTTCCCAGCTTCCCCTCCTCCCTGGCAGAGCATGAGGCTCATAAAGTCCTTGGTCAGACCAAAACATTAGCAAGCACTAACTGAGAACACTGGTGTTATCAGCGCTGTTCGTAGGCCTAAAATCAAAACCACAGCACTGCACCAGCTACCAAGAAGGAGAAAAATGACTGCTGCTGCTGAATCCAGGACAACTCTGCTTGCTGTTACTATTCCAAGTCCTTACTAATAGCATATTGGACATTTAGAAATATTGTACAATCTAATGCCTCTTCTCATCCATCTTTCTGTCCTTTGATGCATGTAGTCATCTTTACAAGATGTTTTCACATTAAATCTTCTCACTCCAAAATTACTTAGTCTCCTTGACATTATAGATTCATTGTACAATGTCAGAAATTATTAGGAATATACCATGTATGCAGAAGAGAGGAGGCTCAGGTGGATACTGCAAAGAACATTGGAGGAGAATCTGAAAGCATCTCACAATTGTTCCTTCTTCCATGGAGGAAATTGAAGTGAATATTAAGTTTTCAGAGGAAATCCTAAGGATGAATGATCCCAGCATACAAGTTGTACTTACGCACTTCATACTGTCTGTACTGCAAAGAAATAAGATTTGAGTTGAGGAATGAGCTAACCAGCAAGTGGTGCAGACAATGTTAAAGGCTACTTCCTGTCCTCACTTTGTGTGATAGTGCAGGTGTCACCTCTAGTAGTTAACAACATCACCTCTATGACTGAAGTATAGGTTAGAAGGCTTTTTGAAAGAGAGAAACCAGCAGTTTTCTGGTGCAGAACAAGAGCTGATCAGGTGGAGAGAGGCAAATGCAGAACCTACTGGGGTCAGATCATCGGCGCCTCCTACTCAGAGCTGGACTTTGGGGTGGCTTGTGTTTTGCCTGTGATGGTAATTGGTAAAAGGTCTTCCTGTTTTTATCTTGATCAATGAAGTGGCAGGTTTTTTACTCTTATTTTCTGCCCTGGTCCTGTTGAGGAAAAGATGTGAGAGAGTAGCTGGGTAGCAGTCTGCCAGTCAGAAATGGTCAACAAACCAAAGAAATAAGGCCTGTGAATACCTTCTGTTCAAGAAAGGAGAGCAGAGAACTGACATTAAGTATTTCCTCTTGACTGAACAGGTTCATAGTAATGCACACATTCATCCTTTTTCTGATTCTGTTGTTAACTGGTACATTCTCAATTGAACTCTTATTTCTGTACATTCTAACATAAATCACTGCATGCATTAAAAGGACAAGACATATTTAGTACTTGTCAATTTTAAGCATATTCAAGGCTTTTATCCTGTATTAAGAAAGACATATGTCTGTACTTATCAAAGATGAACTTAAAATCAGCATAAGATTTTCATTAGTTCAATAATTCATCATTACAAGGGGAGAAGAACTTCTGGACATACATAGTTAAATTAATCTGAAGAGTTCTGACAACTAATAATTCGGGTATAGCATCACAGAATCATAGAATGGTTTGGGTTGCAAGGGACCTTAAAGATTATATAGTCTAACCCACTTGCCATGGACAGGAATACCTACCACTAGATCAGGTTTGTCAAAATCCTGCCTAACCTGAGTTTGAACACTTTCAGGGATGAGGCATCTACAACTTCTCAGGAAAACCTGTTCCAGTGTCTCATCATCATAATGTAAAAATTTCTTCCTTATCTCTAATCTGAACCTACCCTCTTTCAGTTTAAACCCCCCCTTAACTTGTCATTATAGCCTCTGATAAAAAATGTTTTCCATCTTTCTTATAGGCCCCCTTTAAGTATTGGAAGGCTGTAATAATGTGTCTCCAGACTTCTTTCCTCCATGCTGAGCAACTTCAGCTCTCTCATCCTTTCTTCATAGGAGAGGTGTTCCAGTTCTCTGACCATTTTCACAGCCCTTTTCTGCAGCCACTCTAACATGTCCATGCCTTTCCTGTACTGAGCCCGCCTGAACTCAATTAGTACTACAAGTGGGGTCACAGGAGAGAGGAATAGAGGGAGAGAATCATCTCACTTGATCAACTGGTTTTCTGGACTGCAAGCACACACTCCCAGCTTAAGTCCATTTTCATCTACCAGTATCCCCAAATCTTTTTCTTCAAGGTTGCTCTTAAACCATTAATCTCCCAGTCTGTATTGATACTTGGCATTGCACTTGGCCTTGTCGAATTTTGTGAGGTTCAAAATGGGTCTTCAAAACTGCTAAGGGCCCTCTATATAGCATTCCTTCCCTTGAGTGCATCAACAACGAGACTGGTGTCATTAACAAATCTGCTAAGGGTGCCCTCAATACCATTGTCCATGTCATTGATGAAAATATTAAACTGTCTTTGTCCCTGTATAGACCCTTGAGTGACACCAGTTGATAGCCTTTGGATACTGAGCTGTTAACTGCAAGTCTTTCAATGCAGCCATCCAGCCAATTCCTTAGCCATCCAGCAGTCTACCCATCAAACCCATATCTCCACAATTTAGAGATGAGAAGTAGTGTGAGACAGCGTTAAAGGCTTTACAGATGTCAAGATGTTGACACCGGTAGCTCTTCCGTTATCCATCAAAATATCCACTCCATTGTAGAGGCCACAAAGTTATTCAGTGACAATTTATCCTCAGTGAAGCCATGTGGGCTGTTTCTAATCATCGTCTGTTTTCCATATACTTTGTCAGTTTCTAAGAGGCTGAAATGTCAGAAGCTCCCAGGGTCTTCTCTTTTACTCTTTAAAAAAATGGGCATGATATTTCCTTTTGCTTCATTCACTGGGGACTTTGCCTCACTGGAATATAATGGCTAGTGCCTTGCAGCTATATCAGCCAATTCCCTTAGAACCCTGTGATGAATCCTGTCAGGCCCTATAGTTTTGGGTATGTATCTCACATACAAGACTTGTCTCTTTCGTTGTCAATATGATAAAGGTATTATTAAATATGCAGTAATCAATGTTAAAAAAAAACCTCTTCAACTATGTAGTCTGAATCTTTCAGAAGAATTCTTTATATAGAGACTCCTCTCACACAGGTGATGACTAGGGGCCTTACATCTAATATTAAACTCATGCTGCCTTTACAGTCATTGAAGTGCTTTTTTAGCAACAAAGACTCTGCTGTACATTTGTAGAGACACTTCATATGCTTAATCTGTAACATTTTAGACATATACTTTCTAATAAATAATCATAACCAGTAAGTTAATATTGTTCTTCAACTAATGAGAGGAATCTAACTTACTAGAGGAGCTTAACTTAATAGTTCATAAGCTGGGATTCAGCTGGCCATGCTGTCATATTAATATACACAATGGAATTCTTTGTTGGCATTAGAGATACTTGCCATAACCTACCATATCCTCATGACTGACAGGTATAGTATAGTGCCTGTGCTTGTGCTAGGTCATTTTGGAGTGGCAGCTGGAAATTAAGAGAGATACCCTAAGGGATTCCAAACGATACGGAAGTGTAGGCAACTGAATTGAGCTCTGATGTCAAAAATGAGGCAGGGTCCCAACTACCCAAACACCAATATCTGACACTTCACATGTCTGAAAGTCTTGTGCATATCTCTCTTTCTTTTTTCTCCTACCCAACCCACAAGGATATTTCAGATACCACACAGTGTTTCAAGTACACGTCAGACCCTTTTGTGTATGCCAAGTCAAGCACTTAGAATGCAATTCACCTGCTTCATTTATATGGAATATAGGCATCCAGAGGGGTGAAAGGAGCACTTCCACTGTAGAGAGAGATTTTCATCTGGTAAGATTCACCTACTTAGAGTAAGTTGAATACCTCCCTGACTTCCTGGTTAATACTTGCCTAGTTGTTGAGGGAAAGAATGTAAACATTGTCTATTTGGACTTCAGTAAAGCATTTGACACCTTCTCCCACTGTGTTCTCCTGAAGAAACTGGCTGCTTATGGCCTGGATATGTGCATTCTTCACTGGGTTGAAAACTGGCTAAATGGCAGAGCCGAAAGAGCAGTGGTAATGTCGCATCTAGTTGGTGACAGGTCACTAGGGTGTTGTTCAGGGCTTGGTATTTGAGCCAGAGTTGCTTAATATCTTTATTGATGTTCTGGACGGGGGGATCAAGTGCACTCTCAGTAGATTTGCAGATCACACCAGGCTGGCAGGGAGTGTTGAACTGCTGGAGGACAAGGATGCTCTGCAGAGAGATCTGGCCCTGCTGGATCAGTGTGTTGTGGCCAGTGGTGTGAGGTTCAACAAGGCAAATTGCTGGGTCCTGTGCTTGAGTCACAACAACCCCATGCAATGCTACATGCTTAGGGAAGAATGGCTGGAAAGCTGCTAGGTGGAAAACAACCTGTCTGACTGTGCTGACTGGTGGTCACTGAACATCAGCCAGCTTGTGCCCAGGTAGCCAAGAAAGCCAACAGCATCCTGGCCTATGTCAGAAATAGTGTGGCCAGAAAAACTAGGGAAACAATAACCCTTCTGCACTAGACACTGGTTAAAGTAGTCAGGTATTAGAACAGGCTTCCCAGGGAAGTGGTGGAATCACCATCCTTGGAAGTGCTCAAAAACTACACACATGAAACTTATTGATATGGGTTAGTGATAGACTTGGCAATTCTGAGGCAACAGTTGGATTTGATGATCTTAAAGGTCTTTTCCGACCTAGGTGATTCTATGATAAACCAGAACTCCAAAAGGAATTTTGCACAGACCAGAATATACCATATTCCCATTGTTATTAACAGGCCACAGGTTTTGTAATAACTTTTCTAAGACTTCAGGACTTGGTCAAGAATTGTCTTCAGTGTCTGCAGTTTGATTTTAGCTGAAAACTACAAAATTTGATAGGGGTTATGAAAGGATCAAGAAGACAGCTTCCTATAGCCAAAAGCTAACCCTGTAATGATCTATTTCCTATAGCTTAAGATAGCATGCTTATTTTGCTGAAGTTTAGTGTTGATTTTGCAATAATGTGGTTTAATCATACATGGTAAACATCTAACAAAACCGAGTAAGTGTATAGCAAGGATGTTGGTCAATAAGAAGAGAACAAAATTCTGAACAGAATGGTTAAGAACGAACAAAACCAGCATCAAGTGATCTCAGGTCCAAGAAAGCACACTCCACCATAAACATCATGTTGTGCCAGCAAAGCTTACCAATTGAAAACCACCCCATTCTTCATGAAAAAGGGTTGCACCGTCAACTCTAAGACCTAAAGAGACATTAAATGGGTGACCATAACACTGGAGGTCACTGTATTAATTCCCCTTAGTTAGTTACACAGGGATAAGGATAAAAAAGTAATAGCAATTATAGTAAGGAAGCTCTAGTGATAAGGGTTTTTAATTTGATAATTTGGAGTATAATTGTTAGTATTCTGTAAATAGACTGCATGTGAATTCTGCATTCAGATTTCATTAAAACTAAGAATAAATTGGCTTTATTTGTAAGCTGCTGGTCTTTGACACGTATACTGCATGAGAGTTATGCAACATATGGATGCTTGGATATTTGGTTTACATTTAGCTACTTATATAGTATACATCTAAACTGGCATGAGCAGAACATCATCCTCTATAGGTCAACGAGATTAAGTATGTTCTTAGTAAAAAGGTAACATTACATGTCTTCAGTTAACAAAGGGCAAACATCTGTCCTGAGTTTCAGCAATACATAAAATATGGGTCACTCACAAAACACTGTGCAAGGCAAAAGCAGGTAGATCTTATTATTTTTGGGGGGCACTACAGGAATTTTTTTTTTTTCCACAAGGGAAGAGATATTAATTAAAGAGATGAAAAGCAGGAAGAAACCATGAAAATATTCTGTAGTTGCTGCACATAACTGAATAAGAAGGTTGAAGGGAAATGCTTGACTCACACTTAAAATTCTCAGAGCTAATACATGCCAGAAAATTAAACAGTAGTGGCACAGGTATATGATTTGAAGGCAGGAAAATCTAATAATATTTTTTTATATGATGGAGTAATATGCTGTGTGCAAGTCTTAGACTGTTGACAGAACTTACACAGAGTACTGAAAATTAATATCATTTATGTTGGTGTCATGTTGTAAGAGAGCTCAATAATTTACAAATTCATTCAGACTCCAAAATCAGTATATGTAAATGCTAATTCCCAAACAGCCTCACATCAGTTTTTCAATTACCTACCACAGACATCTCCAAGGGCTTTCATTTTTCTGCATTTTTTATTCACATTCAGATTATCCCTACTGAAATGGAACAAGCTTATCAAGAAGCATAATAATCTGTGAAACAAAATAGTATTATGAGACCTCAATTGCTTTGTGAAATATGTTTTTTTATTTTCATCTGAATTAACATTTATACTAAATTATAATTTCACAGAAGTAGTATTATATCTTTAAGAAAAAGATGGATTTAAAATATGCTAATACAGTAAAGATATGGCATTAAATTAATTTCACAATGTTGTGTTTGCATTTTATACTATTACACATTTTAGGGCAACAGCACTATAGTCACAGTTTTGAACTTGACTCTTTCAGTCTTTTAAAGGCTTAAGACAAAATCCGTATTTTAATTCAAAAGTAAATTAATGGAAGTGGTAGAATGTCTGGAAGCCAACGACCATTCATTTACTTATATTAAGGGCAAGAAAGCAGATAGATATTCATTTCAGTGAAGATCAAATTCTGTAAGGCTATGATTGCCCTAAAATGTGTGATACACAAAGCTTCTAATGAAGTTTGTCTAACAATCTTACGCAAGGCTTGAATCCTATGAGCTGGAAATTACAAGTCAGTAACTGTGAAAAACTCGTATCTTTGAAGGACAGAAAGCCTCTTCCTCTAGAATTGCCTTGCAGGGTGAGCAAGACCATAGGAAGTTATGACATTGGCTGTTTCTTACACTGTAAGTGCAGTATGACTACTTAAAAATGCATATTCCTGCACCCATGGAGGCACTGTCAGTTTAACATCCCATGCTGCTGGATGCTCTCTGCAGCACTATGTATGCCAGTTATGAAAAGAGAGATAAATCGTACCTTTGATTGTGTGCAAATGGCTGAAGTGATAGCCTTTGATAGCAATCCCCAGTGAAGTAAATTTGTCTGCTAAGAAACAAGAACAGAGTTTAGCAGAATGTTAGAGCTTTAATTCTAAAGACACATGTTTTCATTGATAAATTAAATAATTGATTATATGTAAAAACAACTTGATATGTTAATTACTTGGTACTTTTTAAAAGGAACTTAGCACAAGCGTTTTATTCTCTAATGTAAAGTATTATGTTTTTTGTCTAAAATTGCAACTGATCCAGACAAAACTTGTTTTAATTATAATGACAGCTTGAAATCTACACAGAATAAACTGAATTTCAGTAACATCATTGCAGATCTAACAGAGATTGCACAGAAACTTTGAACAAGCTAATATGAGTATGCATGTGTGAGAGAAAAATTAATGGTGCATTCTTCATTACAGAGTCCTTGGGGAGCCCTTGATCTGTCAAATTGCTGACATGATACTCTGTTACTGCTTCACTGGAGCCTTGATGCCCTGTCATATCAATATATACAAGGGAGATGAATTTCAGAAACAAAGCACTGAAAATAGAACTGAATAGAATTTGCCAGTTAAATGTTTATCCATTAGGAAAAAACTTGATTTATTTTGCTATCTGATTATCTAACAGGTACCAGGGACAAGTGGCTGGAAGATTTCTAAATTTGCTTTCCCAAAATGCTCATGTAGCAACCTAGCAGGACCTTATAGTTTATGTCCAGGTTTGACCTAGTCTGACTCCTTGTTTAAGAACAGTAGATCTAGCTGCTCTAGCCTCAGAACCTCTGAAACTTACAGGGTGAAAGGAGAGAGAAGTAGACCATTTTGGAAAGTTCTGAAATGTCAGTTCACTCTTTTCTCCAAAGAAAATTTGTGCAATCCTACTTAACCTGGTCTCTTATAAAAAACAATGCAAAACAAAACAAAAACAAAACCCAAAGAAACCCGCACAAAAAAACCTGCAGAAAACCCAAACCCAAACAAAACCAAATACATGTCAGTATTCCAGTATTCAGAATTCCCCATAAAAGAGTCTCTTCCAGTTGTCACTGAGAAATTGTAAAGTTTGAAGTAATTAGTTACTGTGATAAGCAAATGTAATTCAGGCAACCGAGGGCTATGCCTAAATTAACAATATCCACTTAAAAGAGAAAATCTGGAAAATAAAAATGCTGTAAGGTTATGATGCCTGCCCTACTTGTTTCAGGGATTTCTATTCAAAGTAGTTCTAAGCAGCAACCATGGACTAAATGCCAGTTAGTTCTTTGGTTGTATACAGTGCTCCCTGAAATGTATCCTATACTTTAGTTTCATGTAGTTACTGAACTTCATTACCACTGAGGTCATCAGGTATTAACTTCAAAAACATATTCTGCTCTAAGCTAAAACAGACAAACAAACAATGTAGGCACAACTAAAGTTTCTATAAATATACTGCAGAAATTATAAAGATAAAACTTTGGGTTAGGTTACAGTTAACTGAGTTAAGTTCAAAGTAAGGGGCAATACTCTGATCTTTGTATTAACTTCTTGAGGCTGCTGATAGCATTAATAATCTCAAAGTGATTTGAAAACAAACTGTAGTGAGGCATAGACATTGTCTCACAATGATTTAAAAAAATATGTGTAATGCCAACTTCCAGCCACAGAGTTGAAAAGAAATTTTTGGATTCTTTTAAGACTAATCAGGATTTGATGAGAGGTTAACTTTAACCTGAAATTTTCTAGAATAGGAAAACTGAGTTATACGAAGGAAACTGTCACACACCAAAAGTCATTATGGAAAGAAGTCTATCTCATAGGTTAAACAGGAGAACAGAATTTGATACAAAAAAGCTTACTAAAGCTTAGAGGTGACAGGTGGATTTTCTTCAAATTAGTACAGAATCAGTGACAGATCCCAGATCAAAAATGCACCTCAGTATGACGTGGTCAAACCACAGCTGAAAGTGGGACAGATTAAATAGCCATGAGTATTCTTATCCAGGACCAGGAGCATTATATAAAAAACACTGACACATTAGATGATGAGCTCAGCCCACCGCAATACACTATTTCTTGACATTCGCTGTGTAATGTACATAATCATAGAATCATAGAATAGTTAGGGTTGGAAAGGACCTTAAGATCATCTAGTTCCAACCCCTCTGCCTTGGGCAGGACCCAAGGCTCTGTCCAACCCGGCCTTGAACACTGCCAGCGATGGAGCATTCATAACTTCCCTGGGCAACCCATTCCAGCGCCTCACCACCCTTACAGGAAAGAATTTCTTCCTCAGATCCAATCTAAACTTCTGCTGTTTAAGCTTGAATCGTTACCCCTTGTTCTGTTACTACAGTCCTTAATGAAGAGTCCCTCCCTAGCATCCCTACAGGCCTCCTTCAGATATTGGAAGGCTGCTAGGAGATCTCCACACATCCTTCTCCAGGATGAAGAGCCCCAACTCTATCATCCTATCTTCATACGGGAGGTGCTCTAGCCCCCTGATCATCCTCTTGGCCCACCTCTGGACTTGTTCCAACAGTGCCATGTATTTTTTATGTTGAGGACACCAGAACTGCACACAATATTCCAAGTGAGGTCTCACGGGAGCAGAGAGGAGGGGCAGGATCACCTCCTTTGACCTTCTGCTCACGCTCCTTTTGTTGCAGACTAGGATACGGTTGGCTTTCTGGATTGTGAGCTCGCACTACTGACTCATGTTCATTTTCTCATTGACCAGCACCCCCAATTCCTTCTCTGGAGGGCTGCTCTGAATCTCTTCTCTGCCCAACCTCTAGTTCTTAGCGAATATCCAGACAAGACACAGCTTTCAGTAGGACAGTGATGCAAACATTTTTTCTATGATAGAAATCTGACATATGTCATAAACACATGATGGCACTGTGGCTGTGTCATTCACTGTGGCATACACATATGAATACATGAATACATACACTTGAAGAAGCAAGTTTACTTACATGTAAATGCTGTCCTGAATTAATTTGTATTGAAATTTACACTTGCAGACCTTGCTCTTTTTCTCAGTCTCTTTCAGCAACGACTTTGCTATGAAAGGATCTGTGATGGTTATGTTTCTTTCTACAGGTTTCATGATGAGCAAGATGTGCATGGAGCAAGATAGGAGACCAGGATCTACCATTAATAAACAATGATTGTTGTCTTATATAGTAAAGTAAGACTTATTTACTCGTAGAATCTAGGACTATTCACTACATATTTGTCATGGGTTCAGCAGTGGCAGTCATTTTTCTTTAAGCAGTAGCTGGTGAGCACTGTGTTTTGGATTTTTGGCTTGGGAACAGTGCTGATAACA
>JASSUY010017562.1:0-50839 GCA_032466535.1 Forpus xanthops
TAGAAACAAAGAATAGTTATAGTTGGAAATGACCTTTAGATCATCTACTTCCACCCCCCCCCCCGCCATGGGCAGGGACACCTCCCACTAAACCATGCCACCAAAGGCTTCGTCCAATGCTTTCTTGAACACATCTATGGATGGAGCATTCACAATTCCCCTGGGCAACCCATTCCAGTGACTCACCACCCTCACAGTAAAGAACTTCCTCCTTATATCCAAACTAAATTTATCCCGTTTAAGGAAGAACCCATTACCCCTTGTCCTTTCACTACAGTCCCTAATGAAAAGTCTCTCCCCAGTATCCTTATAGGCCCCCTTCAGATGCTGGAATACCAGACGCTGCCAGAAGAAACATTTCTCTATGCTGACTATATTGAGAGCCTGAACTTCTGAAGTAGTCATAGAAAACCAAAACATAGGGCTCGTTAACATCACACATTGCTCGAATATCTTCCAAATAAATAAAATATCTGACATCATCTTTCAGAATTGTTTACATGTATCAAATTAAATACTAAACCTAGGCTGGGATCTATGACATATCTGCTTTCACAGTCATCTAGCAGCAATACAACTAAAGCAAAAGCAAACCTTCAGGATTTGAGGCCTAAAGAATTAGAAAATGTAAATTTCATTTTCCTTTCATTTTACAACTCTATCCAAGTCTTCTAAATGTGTATTATAGGACATTTTGACGTAGGCCACATAAAAAGCTGATGCTGAAACTCATTGGTACTACTGCAAATTGTACTATTTACATACACCTAGACAGAATCCACAGTTGTATTTTTTATAGATTTCCTGGTTGTTCCCCTCCAGTTTCCTACAATATGTATCACTATTTGATAATCTTTAGTTAGGGTGTTTGGATGTTGGTTGTTGGAGGGTTTTCTTTTTGCAGGGTTGAGCAGGTATAAGGAGGGGGACTGTCTCCAAATGGGTTTGTCTTACAGTAAGCTTAGGTATAAAAAAGTAGTACTGGGGGCATGAACGGAGCATAAAACACTAACATACCCAATGGTATTTACCTGAGTAGGATTTGGCAGAGGGGAAGTTAGGAATGGAATACAGTTTAATATAAGCTTTAATAACATTCCAGCTGAGGCTAAAGTAGAAAGATTCAATGTTTGTATGGAGAACCACACTGATAGCGTTTTGCTGTCACAGAGCTTAAAGTGCAAACAAGCCCTGTTCCCACCTTGCCCCTGATGCTGCCCTATTTCTGTGATCCCCGTATTAAATTATACTTGTCTAGGCTCCTTCTATTACACATCTCTATAGCTATTTCCATCTTCCACTGTGTCAGATTGCTTCTCCTGTGGCCTTTCTCCCTTGCACAGATGTCTGAACCCATATACACCTGTCGTGTATCTATTAGGTCCTTCTTGTGAAGGCCTAATCTACCTGCCATTAGCAATCTGCAGAACACCTGTGAAAGACAGGAGCTATCCTGCTAAATGTAGCCTACCCTTGCTATACGTGGCCAGCAGTGATGTTTAATTTTCGGCTAGTTAAACAGGTCAGTTACTTTATTTTCACTTACATGAAAATTCACATTTTATAGATCTTTTATATTTTTATAGGCAGCACACATCTGGTCTAACATGAATTGGCACATATCCAGCTGAAATAAAAGTGGGTGCTACACACAGCCCTGATATCTGCCCTGTACCTTTAAAATCTGACCATATATACCATTAAAGAAATACCGTAAATGTCAATCAAGGCCTAATTAGTATCTATAAAGGTACTTCCTGGCAATAATTGATTTCTTAATCCAGATCCCAATCTGCTCTACTGATATTCTTTAATGACTTTCTGAAGTCAGTGATAACAAATTGGATAAGAAAAGATGTTTTCATCAATCTGGAGGATTCACAGGAGACACAAAGACTGAGTTAACATGATGCTGTTGCCAAGAGTGACTGAGCAAACAGTGTTTGCAATTACAATTCACTTCCCTAACTTGGTTTCCAGCAAAGCAGCAGCACTTTAACTTCAATTATGGCTGCCACGAAGTAAAGGGGAGGGGAAAAATTGCTTTCCATTACTTATTTGTTCTTTCGTCTTTCACACTCCTCAGCAAACTTGATCGTGTAATTAAACTCTAAAGGCTATTTGCTGACAAGCTGTGGTCAAAACTTAATGGAAGATGATAATGATGCTCAAGGCAGGTTCCCTCCTTCCAAGAATGCCAATTTCTACCAAAGTGCTTCCTTTGCACAAATTATTGTATGCTCTATTCAGATCATTTGGAAGTGGGGTGTAATGTGTAGGTAACCAGCACAGTTTATAACTCTGCCATTACAACTGCTTAACAAGGAATCACATTAACAGCACATTTTCCCTACACCTTCCATTCAGACAGAGTAAAAGGTAAATTCAGACACTGTGCAGGCTGGCAAACACTGCTGTCTCATTCCAATCTTCTACCCAAAACTCTAATTCAGCCTTAAGTGTAATAGACCATTGTGGCTTCTAATTTCAGTAAAAGCAGTATATAGTATGGGGAGGGATACCTAGTCTCTATAAGGAAAAGGAAATATCAGAACACTTTCGGAGAATCATGGAAAAAAAATTAACTCTAAAGACTTGGAAATCTTTATGTGATACAAAAGAAGAAAGTATTCCCAAGATTGTTTTATATTGGTTTCTGTCTTTTATCTGCACACTAACACACAGATGTCCAAAGTATTTTTATTTCTACCAATGAAAAATCAAATAAATAAGTAAATACTTTTGGAGGACTTTGTACAGCGAGGAAAACTTGCTGACTTTAGATTCTGTGAGCAAATTAGGACACTCCTATCATTTTAAAAACCTCCTATCCCTACTTCTCTGTTTGTCTTCCAGTTACTAACTGGTCTGGGAAACGGCAACATTCTAAATCTGTAAGAACAAGAGAAACAAGCAAAAATGGAGCAAGGCCCAGTATAAATCATAGAAACCCCGGTTCCATGACTGGTGTGGGCAGCTATGGATCTAACCTGCTCCCCAGTCAAAACCATTCATCAGCCACCATCCACCCCCCTTGCCCATTCAAGTGCCAAGACTTACTGTGCGTGAAGACACACGTAGGAGAGGTGAAAGCTCCCAGTTTACATAGACATGTCTGCTGCTGCTTGGAATAGGTGCAACCCTGTGGAGAAAAGAGAGAGTTCTTCACTTCCCCTCCCTTTATAGGTAACACCTGACAAAGCTCTTAACAGGTGTATGGTGATGGGGCCAGCTGCAACCCAAGTGAGAATGGCTTCTGAGGACTTGTCTATAGGAGGGAACAGGTAGAAAACCAAATGTCAGAGGTGACAAATAAAAAAGTAAATGAAATAAAATAAATACTTTGGTAGAGACACACAGTCTTTGTGCATATATTTTTGCAAGCCAAGAAAACACTGAAAGCTGCTGGAGGAAAAAGAGAGCATGGAAGAAAGAAATGCCCTGGGCACATGTGGGAGGTAATTGCTTTCCAGCCTTGTGGCTTGCTCTGCCTCACTCAGCAGCTCTGAGCTCCTGCTCACTGAACAAGGTTTCCCTGTTCTGGTTTTGTGCTTCTGTTTTGCTGTGAAAGTAGCTTTAAAGATGTTAAATATTTGCTAACTCTTAATAAGCTCACTTTAAAGAAAAGGCTCACACCAGGGCTCCAGGGCATCTGCCACATACAGATATCTTCCAGCTAAACCTGTGTAGTTGTGACCGTGCTTTCCCATCTGCCCACTGCAAGCAGATGCTGCTTAGGAGCAGGCAGGCTGAGGATGCCATTCTTGCTCTTAGTGTGGAAAAGGGCTGAGGCATGGGGATGTTTAAGAACAACCATACTTGAGCCATCCTGCCAAACAGACTCTCCTTTCTCTCCCAGCCCTGCATTTGACACTTTACTCCACTCAGGCAGGAATGACTGGATGGTTGTGGGGTGTCCTTGCGCCTGATGTTAGGCTGGTCACAAATACTGGCATTTGGTACTGTAGGTCCTGCACACATCACTACTCTGGCACTAAGGACAGTCTGACTTGCTTTGCATTTCTGCGTGTCTAAAATCCCTGTCTACATGACAAAGGTTTTCCTGCTTCTTATGAACGCTCGTTTCTGTTCGCAGCATTTAGTAAGGTTTCATAATTTCTACATCATTGTTTTGCCCAGTTTTCTTTAGGCTTTGACATGTTAGTGAATCTAATTTCAATTAAAATGCTGGGAATGTCAGTATTTCAATTTGCTGGGAATTGACTTGGTTCTTCACACATTCTAATCTTGAGTTACAGCTTTTTTTCCAGGCCTAGACCTTTTCTAAGTACAAACAGACAAAAGCTCCAAATTATGCTGTGGTTTGGTGATTCTGAGCAAAATGTGGCCCGAGGCTTAGCCCAAGAGCATCAACTCATTTTCTTTAGTGACCTAAGACAGATAACTAGAAGCTAAGTTTCCAAAGGTGAAAGGCTGCTGTCACTAAGCCACTGCAGCAACTTAATTGAATGTTTTCTCCCAGCTCTACCAGCAAAGGGTGCTTTCACTATTTGCTCTGTGCTGGGATTAGTATGGAGTATTTGCCTGACTTGTCTCCAAACAAAAACAGTAAAGGAAAAAAAAGTCTGCAATTACTTATTGAGTGCCATTCTGACATATCCCAGGGTCATTCACACAGCCTTCTAGTCACTTTAGGTCAAAACTCATTTCTGCTCTGGTAAATCACAGCCAGGGCGGCTTTGTTGCATGTTATGACCTGTCCCAGATCTACAGATCATCAGGCATCTAAATTAAAGAGCATAAACTCCATAGTGCCTTTTATCTCTGTTTTTCTGCAAAGCCTCTACTTTTGGAGTTTCTTTTTTTAATTTTTTTTATTTTTTTTTTAATTTTTTTTTTATTTTTTTAAAGACAAATATAAAGGTTTAACCCATTGTATGTTGCTTCCTTTAGGTTATCCAATTTCTAATTTGGCACTTAAGTGAAGGAGAAGCCTAGAAAGGGAGTTACCAGGATGGTCATTAATTTCCCAGTAGGGCTATGCAGATCAGTTCACAGCCTAAATGTGATAACACTGCTTTTCTTACCTGCCCTTCACATGCACACCCTCATAATGAAGATGGAGAAGAGATAATAAGAGAGGGAACAGGCAGCCCTTCACCATTTGTGAAAATAATGAGCCCCTTCATTTGGTCTCATTATAAAAATGCTACCTCTGGCACCAGGCATTGGTCTGTTCCTGGCTACATCAGCATAAATTTCAAGGCACACTGGTGTATTATTAACATAGGCAGTAGCAAAACCTCTTCAGTCTTTTTCTTCCTTTGTACTGTCCGAGATCTTCCGTTCCTCACTGCTCCCCTTCTGAGAGGCACAGAAGCCTAACAGAAAAGTAATGAGACTATTAATTAGAGCTTCTCTAAAGGAAAGCTGTCCTGACCTGGTGTTGTCTCTGTCTCAGTCTTTGTTCCAAGCGTGCTCTGTAAGATGATTAATTCTTATTTACAAAGATTAATGCAATAAATTAAGATCTCAAACTAGGAAGAAAACCCTGTAACATCAGCATGAATATTCTTGAAATGGACAGTTGAAATTCATATCGAGGAGGCATAACTTTTTTTGTCTTCCTTGCACTCATATGACATCTACCTAAAAAGCATCTTTTCTTCTTTGAAAGGAGTATGTTACGGTAGATGCTGAGTGCAGCAAGGGAGAGACACAGGAACACTGCATAGCCTGTTCGTCATCTTTGGCTGCTTGCATGCCATCCAGGCAATATGGCTGGGAATTTATTTTCTTGGCTATTTAGAGGTTTTCCTGAAATGAGTTTATGGTCCCATGCCAGGTCTAAGGAAGCATATCCCTCAAGTGAGATTTTATAACAGGAATAGAGGACTGACTAGATCATGTCAAAATTCCTTCTATAAATATCTCTAATGCCAAATGAAAATAGGACCACAGCACATCTAAACAATGCAACATTAGTTTTCATGTTGCTGTCATGGGTCAGGATAAGACTGACAACCTGATACAGGCTTCTGTAACCGAAGTTCAAGTTGTGTGAGACAGCAAATTGTTTTTTGATCATTACTGTTAATTCTGTATCTGATTTTTATGGTTTTTTTTGTTTTGTTTTTATAATCTGTGCTAACTAAATCAGAGCTGATTATACTCTTACTGCCTGCAAAGTATTTTTGAGAGGCACCTTGCTGTGATGCTAGTGGGGTGATACAGTGCTCTTAAGTAAGAACTTTTAGCCTGCATTATCTCAAGTAACATTATACTCCTTCAGTTTCCCTGCTAGCAACCACTAAAGTGAGGAAGATCAAGCTAAAGGTTAATAAGACAATTGCTTTAAAGCTGTGAAAAATCGAATTCTGGAAACCAAGACCGTAAGAGTTCCCAAAATGTTAAAAGATCAATCATTTTTCTGCATGATCAATCATTTCTCCCATAAATTCATGTGTATGCCATTTTTAGCTATGCAGCATGTACTTAAAGTTTGAGAAAAACAGATATTCTGAAATAGAAATAAGCATAACTCTTAAATAAATGAAATAAAAATTGCATTGTTATACAAAGGGACAGCTAAATCCTTACAAAGCAAATATCAAAATCAAATGGGGGAAGTAGCCAAACCAAATGAATAAATTAATTACATATAGATTAATTCCTGCATTCACAAATATAGCACATTCACTCAGCAAGAAATTTCAGTTCTTTTAATGAAGTCTTAATATTAGACTTGTGAAAGACTAGTAAAAATTAGTGACAAATACTTGGTGCTGGATCAAGACAGGCTGAACAATTGGCAGGAGGGTTATTTCTTTCATCTTCTAAAAGCAAGCTGATCAGGTTGGATATGAAGGGCTGGCCTAGATGCAGCAGTCCTTGCCAAACTCTACCTTAATATCCATGCTTCCTGAAGGAAACCTGCAGAAAATCTGGACAAATACATCTAATTGATGGTAACACCGTAGGCCAGGCACAATCCGGATTTAGACCAGGATATGGAATTGAAAAACCTTCTTATCTTCATCTCTTCATTTGATGGCTTAAGCAGTGGAGAGCTACTCATATTCTCCTGGACCTCTACAACCTTCAGTCCTGCTTGACACAATATGCTGCTGTCCTACACAAGAGAAAAAAACATCTGTTTCTTCCTCAAAGGATGCATCCAAGCATGAGTTTCCATCGCTTTAATACTGATTTGTGGGACTGAAGAAGAAGAAAGAATCCATTGTTTTTCCTTTAGCTACCTGCATATAACTTCTAGGTGGACTAGTCAGATAGCATCAACGAACCCAACAAGATATAACTGCAAACGTAGCCCGAGTACTTAGGGAAGAGTTGGCAGTGGAATGCAGGCAAGCTAGACACGGTATTTGGAAAGAAATAGAACCAGTTCATAGCACTGTTGTTCAGTTCAGCTGTAGAGATCTGCTGGAACTGTACAAAACTTTCAAGAGCAACATTGTAAGGAAGTGTCTTCTAATACACTCCAATGGCTAGGATGATGACCTCATTTTGGCCATTCATAGCCTTATTACCTTATAGCTGAACTACCTTAATGCAATACACGTGTTTGAAAAGGGCTGTTTTTTACTGCGTCTCTATTGTGAGCTGGTGCATGCCAAAGGATATAGCTTGTTTTTCTAAAAAATAATTTAATGGTACTCTAAGATTTCCTTCAGGGCCTTCCATATTCACTGGCTTTGAACTGGAAATTCATTTATTTCACTTAACATTGGTACCAAACTCCTCAGCTGCTTTCCCATAAAAATCTAGTGGGAACCAGCATGAAGGAAGAGACTGCATTTTAGGATTTCTAGTAGCTACAAATTGTGCTTGTGCCCTCAATGCTATAATGACATTTAATCTTTCCAGTTAAAGATGCTCTGCTTCCCTGTTGTTCAGTTCATATACTTAGGCAGAAAAAATATCCCCCTAAACATGTAAAAGACTACAAAGCTTAGCATACTCCAGAAGAAAAATGTTATCTTTATAGCAACTCTCTTCACAGGTTTTATAGACTGCTTTCTAGTCAACACAAATGCAAGAATCCCCTGACTTGAGACATTTGGTGATCTGATACTCACTGCTTCAGCCCAAATCTTGAGTCTTACACCTGGCAGTGACCTGGCCCAGCCACTGGGTCACCATCCTAATAACTGATGGAAGATGCCACATCCTGTAGACAGAAAATATTGAGATAACTGTTAGCAATTAAATCTTTTCCCTTCGGCATTATTTCCTCCTTCCTGATTTTAATTTTCTTGTTCCTATGAGTAAGAAGTCTTTAGAAACAAGAAATTTTCCTCCATCATTAACAAGTGCCACAAGCGTCACAAAAAATAAGAAACAAAGCAAAGCTTTTTCACAACAAAACAAAAAAAAAACCCTGAAAAATTCTTACCACTGACTAATTTTCTTAGTTTCTGACCTTATCACCAAAGGTAGTGTATGTCCAAATCAGTTTATCAGCTGCACACTGAAGATTGGAATGGAGCCATATAGAATATCTTTGTATCAGACAGAATCATACAAAGAAAATGGAAAGCAGTACAGCTAAAAGATCTACAAATAAGAATACTGAATGAGTAGGACGTGAGGTAGTCTTGTTAAAAATAACACATTGTCTTCTTTTTCTGTAATCTTCCCATTGAATTTACTCAACCAAACAGAATTCTAGAGCCGTTTCTATCTTTGCCTACTACACCCATAGATGTTTACTTGTAGAATGCTTTACATGTATTTCACTTGACAGAAGCTGTAAAACTTTCCTAACTTCCTTAACTTAAAAACTGTAATAAAAGCTCCAATGCTGTAATTATTGCCAAGCCGATAAGCTACTTCTCTGACATAGGAGGGAAAAAATCTGCAAAAGCCCTGGCTAAATCTAAGTAAGCTACTGTGTCCATACTGTGGGCAGCAAAACATGAACAAAAGCTTAAGCCTATCAATCTGTGCAGAAGGAAAAATTCTCTTTCAGCCCAAATTTGACAACTATATCACGTGAACTAAATACAAAATAATCATCGGTGTAGGAAGTGTTAGAGTTCTAGGAGAGCTAGGAAACTCTGCCCTTTCATCATGTTACTGTAAGCTCTTCCAGTGTGTCAGAAGAACTTGTAGAGAAAGTGTTCTGAGGATGCAGGTTGGGCAGAAGCGACAACCAGTGGAAACTTTGAAAGATGGGATCAGTGCGAAGCAGACAACATGTAAACAGCAATTCCAGCTATTTTCAATCCTTGTAACTACACTTTCTTCTTTCAGCTTCAAGAATTTAATCTCGAAATAGCTCATACTCTGCTAAAACTAAACTTCATTCTTCTCATTAGTAGAAACTTTCTAACTTCCAGTCTAAATTTATTCATGGCTATTGGATAAAAATTACCTTTCTGACTGTCTCCTCACCTTTTATTTATAATAATCCCTCAATTCTAGATACTGTTCACTCAGCTTTCTTCTGGTCAGTTTCATAAACCAAACTCTCTTTTCCTAAGAGAGATGCTCCATTGATTTAAGCATCCCGTGCTGTTTTCTCTGCACCTGTTTTCATTATATTTATCTTTCTTCAGCAACAATGACCAGACCTATATGTCTTCCATTTTTTTTTCTACATTTTTCTCTATAATCTGTAACTGCACTTATGCAACCTGAATGCTATTTATACCCCTAATTTATTCTTGAATTTTTACAATTCCATGCTGCGACTCTGTCATTCTCTGAACAATCAAATCAGCCAGTCAACACACTCTGGTCTCCTTCCTCTCCTATCATCTCCAGTTGATGAGTTCCAGATGAATATTGACTTAATTCCATGCAGAGATTTTTGACTGAGCTTTCAAAGCTTAATATGACCTTTGCATGCTGTTCTGTTACAACTTGAACTAGTACCTTTATGCTATCTACAGTCAGACATGTTTATAGCTGCGTTTTAAAAGATCCTTGTTAGAAAGGCCAAAACCACTGCATATATAGTATCTACCTAACCACACCCTTTAACTGATTCTTTTAATCTGGAATATTCACTTACTAGAACAAGAAAATGCAAATAATTTCTGTATGTATATATATGTAGGGACCTATTCCCAAGTTATCCTCATTAAGCAATGAATGAGAGGATTTGGATTCTTTTAGGAAAAGTGTTGAAATGTCCACAATGGAATAATAATTCAATGATTTAAAACCAAGTAGCTGACAATGATCTAAATTATCAGCCTCATTGACAGGTAAGGTTATGACTTCAGGTTAGGATAGTCAGCAGAAAGCGTTACAGGGTTTAAAGTGTCCTCACTGGTTCTGTTGTTTAGATGCGTAAAATAAAGGTCAGAATGGTGGACATTCCAGCAAAAATGTCACACAGCTTAATACTAAAATCACAAATTCTGAATGTATTTTGCTTGTAAAGAAGGATAACCTGTGTCTCTGCTATTCAGCAACTTGGAAATCCCATTTTCAAAACTGAAATCACAAAGCATTTTCATGCAGAAAAAAGAAAGACTTTCAGCACCATGAAGAAAGATTCAATGTCTATAAATAACAGGCCTATTTCTCATTCAGTCAAAAATGTCTACACTGTATGATGCATCCTTCTACTGTAGATAGTTCAGATGGGGTCACAGAGGTTTCAGATTTCCTATTGGAAATTGTCAATCGACAAATTTTATGCTGAGCTTTACTCAGTAGCACATCTTTTTAGAACGATGAATTACAGGAAGCTATTCAATGCTGCATCGTAAATGATGACAAAAACTCCAGTAACTTCGTGTGGGCTGAGCCTAAGCTTCAATCGATACGAAATGTTTTCATATTTGTCCTCCCTATAATAAGATATATATTTCACAGCTAGCTATATCTCCATGGAAGAGCACTAATAAACATGGAAATAGAAGTGATCCGGCCCCGTACATGAAAAGCTTGCAAATTCACTTACGAGGTTTGAACTTTTCAAGGGTATGATCAAAGCTGAGTAAAGTGAATGGAAAGGTTCATATTGACATCAGTGGGCTCTGGAACAGGCTTGTTGTGTTGACAGCTAGAGAGATGCTCTGAAACCATCTGAAAATATATTCAAGGTCTGATAGGACACTGTGGCAAAAGAGATACCATTGCTGCATTCTTCTCCATGTCAGGAAATTATCTCTGAGCTGTCAGCATCGGTTTCTCATTATGTTTATGTTTCTGGCTCATCTCTCACCAAATGGCTTTCCTTTTGTATGTATGACAATTGATCAGTAATAAAAAACAACAGGGTCATAAAATTAACACATTTTGCATCTATAACATGAAATATTCTTGTGCATAGCCAAGTCTTATGTGCTCGAAATAATATGAAGTACCAACCGAAAAAGCAGAATAATCAGTTTCTGCTAACGCGGGGCCTATGTATTCCAGTACTCCCTTACCCAGCCTGAGTATTAAGTTAGGAATTTTTAACTTTCCCCTAACCTCTGATCCACCTTAAAAGCAGCAGTCACATTCCAATCGATTTGGTGAGATGAATGTTATTTACACTTCAGTTTGCACCTTTTTCTAAGATTTCATAAAAGAATAAATCCACACTTCCAGGGACGGCTGCGCATGAGGAAGTCTGAGGCTGTTAGGCAGAAGTGTTAGACACGTATGGGAATGTATTAGTAAGGGTCACACCTCCATCTTACGATTTTTAAGCGACAGCAAGAGCAGAAGACAGCAGGACGACAAAGAGAGATTGAGTGCGTGTAGCTTTTTCCTCTTTATAACTCTGTTTTTTAAACTGTAAATCACTGCTGTCCAACAACCTAGAATGATCACACCATCTGGGTGTACCTAGACAAGTAAGACAAATAAAGCTTTGATGAAATAACTCCTTTAAATCAGATATATGATTTCTATGCTATGTATGTTAAGACTGGAAAACCCTAAGGACAAATATGTTAAAACAGAGATTAGTGAACATCATGTTGTGGTACACCTTGTAAAAATTCATCACAGCAACAAGGTGAAACTGACAGTACTCTTTCAAAGACATCATACAGGCATGGGGACAAGCAGAAATCATCTACAGTAAAATCTACAGTAAAATGGAGCAGCGGTGCCCTGTACCATTCTTTTAATGTTCTTTCTTTCCCTAATTTTGCCTGTCTCTTCACATCCAAGTGGCAGCAGTTTCCCTAGCCATCATAAGAGTAACACAGAAGATGCCATTACTGAGATCTCTTCAAATTGATTTGCTTGAGGATCACTCAAAAACAAAATGACATTACATCTCTCTCTAGGCTTGAGTTGCAGTTGCTGCAATACTTAATTCAGTTCATGCCCTTCTTTGTATGTGTCTGATTCTCCAGAAAGCTGGTCTACAGGAGATATTTGTTCAAGCTCTGGTCTTATATTTAGTGTACTTGGACATCTTGTTTGTACTGGTGATCCCACTATCCAGGGCAGGGTGATGCACTTTTTACACTATCTGCTTTGTGCAATCAGAGGGTTCCTTCAAGAGAGCAACCAAACTGCCCAGTTAAACTTGGCCTTTGCAACAGTAGAGCCGTGTAAAATGGTTGTACTTAACTCAGAATCTGAAGATCAAATTTTCAACCTGGAGAAGCATGTGAAGACAAGAGTAGAGAGGAAAGAACAGGCAATAAATAAGTGATTTTATTAGCAGGTAAGGATGCACTACAGAAAGCATTTTGCAACAGGTTGCTGGGATCAGGAGCTTGTTATATTTGGGTCTACAGATAAAGAAAAAAACCTATCTTCCTCTTTTCTGCTCTCATATTTATAAAAAAACTAAAAGGAGTGAAGTAACTGATCAGGAACTGAGAGCAGTTTTAAGGAGAACATGAAACAAGGCTCTGTGGCTTTTACAAACTATACACAACAGATATCTGCCACCTCATCTGCCTTGATGTGATGTGTCTTTTATTGACCTGCTCAGCTGCCAGTAATATACACCAGGGCGAGGAGGTAATCAGCCATCATGAGAATTGGCCCAGAGCAGTCTGTCTGGGACAGACTCTGAGAACCAGGGAACAAGCTAGTCCTTGGGAAATGCTATGGAAATGCTTTCCTTTTCAGGCAGGGTCAATTAGAAGGGCACCACTAGTGCTAACATGAGTTCACAGCTATCAGTCTGCAACAGACATAAAAGAAACAAGTAGCTAGGTAGATCCTTGAGGGTTTTCTTCTGCAGAATATAAAGCATTTGCTGTAACTTGCTTGCTACAGGTACATCTGGCTTGACTTTGTACCTGCCCATCAAGGATTTCCACACTAGCTCATTTCTGTCTATTCACACAGTGTTGCAGATCAAGTAAAAGTTGTCCTCTCAAAGCCAGGGATAACAAGACGAGACTATTTTTAGCATGAAAGTGAGTTTAACAAATGGATCGTAGCTAAGGCACCATGACAGCCCTGATGACTAATTAATAGAGACACCAAAGATGATTTTGTAACAGAGCCAGAAGCACCACTAGGCTGTGCCTTCAGATGAGGTGGATTTTGCGGCTCTCTTGTGCTGTCCAACCAGAAAAGGCAGCCCAAATATACCACGAATCTGGACCAAACACACTAACATACCCTGCTTCAAGACAGATAATAAAATATTGTCTTGTTTTGCTTGGCTTCTTTCTCTGTTTGGCCTGGCATTAATTAGAATCTTTATTACTTGCAGCCTTTCTTTCCTTTATTATTCATAGAGAGGCCATGATAGACTGAATTGAACCCCTCCAGCTATAGGGGAGAACTGCAATTCCTTCTTTGTAGGGTGGAAGGTGGCAACAATGTCACTGAGTGGGACAGAAATCAAACTCGGAAATCGGGGCTTGACAGTTTCCTACTAGACACATCATGTGATTTCTGGTCAAACCCTGTACACTCTTGTGCTTTAAGGACTTTATTGGTACCCAGACTTTCTCAATACTTGACATGGGTCACTGGAAAGAAAATAAACCAGGCTCTTCGTTAATCTCTATACCAAATTTTCCACAGATCTTTCTAAAGAATAGGGACTGTAGTTCTCTTGAAGATCATTTTACAATCACAGAGTTTTCTCACAAATGAACTGGCTTTGCCCACAAGACAGTCTGTCCATACTCTCTTTTTCTTTATTCCTATTAAATTTGGCTGAACCCACATGCCTTTAAAAAGGCATTTTCTTCTGTAGGCCACCCTTTTTCAGGAAGTTCTCAGCTCTCCATTGTTAAGCTTGTCTTTTGAAATTATTATCTCAGGAGCTGCTCCCCAGGGAAATTACTGCAATCCAATCACCACAAATGCAAATTAAATCAGCATCCAATATAACCACAGTGGCTTGTGTTTCTCCCTTTGAGAAATCTAATTCTAGAACTACTGGAATAAATTCTACTCCCCACTTCCCATAAGGAAATAGCTGCAATGATCCAAGAGCAGATACATTCTGCAGGAAATCACAGTACAACTTAGTTGTGACACTGTTCTGGGTTCAGCAGTAGCATTTTTTTCCTTCTTAGCTGGTGCAGGGCTGTGGTTTTGACTTCTGGCCTGCGAACAGCATTGATAACACCTGCTGCTTAGGAATGTTTACTCTGACCAAGGACTTTGAGTGTCTCATGCTCTGACAGGGAAGAGGGGAAGCTGGCAGGAAGAAGAGACAGAACACCTGACCGAAACTAACCAAAGAGATATTCCATACCACAGTACATCATGTCCACTATATAAACTGGGGGCAGTTACCTTGAAGGGCTAGATTACTGCTATGTCGAGCTGGGTATCGGTCGGTGGGTGGTGAGAGGCTGTATTCTCTTCCCTTGTTATTTCCCTTATCATTATTATTATTGGTGTTAGCAGCAGTGGTTTGTGTTATATCTTAGTTACTGGACTGTTCTTATCTCAACCTATGGGAGGTACATACTTCTGATTCTATTCCCCATCCCTCAGGCAGCTGGGGGAAGAAAGGCGAGGATGAGAGAGTGGCTGAGTGGTTTTGAGTTACCAGATGGGCTTAAACCATGACAGACGCTTATTCTGGTTCATGACTTCAGCACTCTTTCCTCTGCTTAGCCTCTCTCCTTCTCTGCCTTTGCTCTATATTTTCAGTAGCATGGATGAAGTTGGGAATCCCACTGTTTATGAGAGACCATATTTCTAGCATCCCACATTGGAACGTTTTACTTCCTTGTGAAGAGGTTTGGAAAAACTATTCATATGAGCTCAATTTAAAACTGGTTAGAAAAGCACTGGGTTGTCAGTTGAGAGATGTAGCATATGCCTCACCTCACAGCTAAGGAAAAGGTAGTAAAAGCTTTGAGGTTGGAGAAGTATAATGTTAATTAGGAAAAGCATCAGGTTTCACATATTAGCAACCAAAACACCACGCAAAGGAAAGGGCTAGGTGAGTAGAAGCTCAAGTGATTAAAATAGTTTAAAGTCTTCATAATTAAATAACAGAAGAACAAAAGTATGTTACTTACCCAAAATTGTCACTTTGATTGCAATTAAGGTCATCTGATGTCCATACAACCTGTAATGACAAAACCCAGGATTATAACCAAATTGTATATTTCACATTTAAAAGCTATTCTACATCAGTTTTTATAGGAAAAAAAGGTTCTGCTTGGCATCAAAAATATTATCACCTCAAAATATGAACACTATTCAAATAGTTGCTACAAATGTTGAGAGCATGCTCACATGAGTTATACTTCAGGTCTTTGGATTTGAATATGCAGGGTTTAAAAGTTGCAGCCAATCTCCAGTTACCAAATGTAGCACAGTCTGCCACTTACAGGACTGTGTTTTATTCACATTGTGTCAAGGTGCATCATGGCTGTTATTAATAATGACTAACCTTCAACATGAAAACAAAACTAGCCTGACGCAACAGTGGCATAAAGAGCAATAAAACCAAACTTCTTCATAGTCCTGAACAACCATGTAAATCTAAAACCAAGTATTAAAATACCAGATTGTTTTTTCTCAAATGCAAATACACAGACGTACATACATTCATTTACTTCTGCTCAGCAAGGCTATTATTTTCCTTTTGAATATGTATTAGGTAGGCATGTTAAGCATCATGCAAAATATTTCTCTTGAGTTATAGGAAAACATTTTGCTAACATTAGCATTAGTAGTCAAATGTGTGTAGGCATCATGCAGAAATTTATATTGACAGTGTTGGTGTCAGAGCATATCAGTGGGTACTGGGGTTTTATGTCTTGGGATGAAGATGCAACGCAGCTGAGCTCTAATTAAAAAGCTATTTTTTTGTAGGCAGGATAGGCTTTGACACATTTCCAGTTTTTCATTTTGCCTTAAGTTATATAAATATCACTGGTCACTACAATATTGCTACTGAGCAACTAGGCCTAGTCTCCAAAAGGAAAGGTTCTTCATACAGAATTTATAGATAGCTCTGTTGAACTCCCATTAAGTGACTGAAAATGCAGAAAATTTGAGAGGTAGAAAAGGCAAATGAATCAGTGCAACCGTTACCCAATTTCTGCCAAGTAGTGGAGGTCAGAGAAAAATCAGGGGCAATTCTTTCAATTGTAAACATAGGCAGGAAGAGTGAGAAGTACTTAAAAAGTGCGCTTAAGTATGCAGCTGTATTCCAACGGATGGCATCATCTAAGGAGTGATAGAGGCACAGATTGGTAATGTAATGTAAGCAATTAGTTCTGGCAGCTACAAAAGAACTGGTGAAGCAGAAAAATCAGTCTCAAGAACTAATCTGTATCTGCACAATAGCAATGTCTTGATAACGCATCTGAAACATGGCAGTTCAAACAGACGGGACAGAGGAGCTGTATGGATGCCTTAGATAGCTGTCATCCACTAATGACTCTTAAAGCCAGGTGGAAGCAGGGAATTATCATTTGGAAAAACTGAAAAGAAACACAGGCAAACCACCTACCAGTCAGGAAAATAAATGTAAAATGTGTCTCAGTGGATGAGGTCAGAAAAAAAATCACTTAAATTTCAATTTTTAAGAAGCAGTTTTCCCAAAGAAAACTGATTGTTATGCACTGCTAAATGTATTCTATGCACTTACAGTACACACAGGCTCTGACTCCATAAATCACTTACACATATATTTAAGTTCGTACAACCCTCAAAACACATGCAGTGTGGATCTCTACACCAACTATTTCATTCTTCAAACTCACTCCTATTGTAAATTACTATTTATTAATGTAAAGGTAGTCTTTGGCAACAAAAAACATTCAGGTCTCTAGAATAAATGAAGCACAGGTAGCTGCAGCTCTCACTGTGAGTTTCTCTGTGGATTTTCTAGTGCCTGTAAAGGGTGAGCTCGTGCTGCTATGTGGGACACCAATAGGTTCTCTCCCTTTGCCCGGTTAGCTATTATCCAAGAAACAGCAATGTGACATCGTGGACTCACCTCTATAATATCTGATAAAAAACGGCCAAAGCTATCACATGGTTTTGGGAAGGAGGGGATGAAAGGAAGAAGAGATTTACAAATACAAGTAGACAAATATTGCCGCCTTAACAAAGCAGGCCAAAAACACTTTCTAGAAACACAGTCCTGAGCAGCAAAATTATACTCAAATAGCTTTCTTTTCTGAGATAGACCAAAACAACAAGGTGGGGTTTTTTAACACAGACACACACCAATTTTGATATTTAAGAGGATATCGGGTAGGGGCTTTTTCTGTAATGCTGTGTTTCTGACAGGCAAAGTTAAACTTGTTTGGCTAACCCAAGCTCAACTTTCCAGAGCTTGAAGTACTTCTTTTAGACTCAGATCAGTATTTTGTATGTAAAGCACCTGATGACTGATGTATTAATTCAATGTACCCAGTGGCTCACTGTTGTCCTGGGGGGGTGCAAAAGGCAGGACCAGTGATAGGTCCAAGACATCTGGTTTACCACAGCAGCTGTAGCTCACTGGTATCCATACACCCACAATGCCACTGCAAAGCACTCTAGGCATATCATCATCTTCTCATCACTTTTACAGTTCCTGTATCTCTTTTTCCTGTTTGAAAACCCACACTCATCTCCTCCAGTCTCTTATTCACAAGTATTTTTGCAAATGCTAATTTGGAAATTAATTAGGATGATGCTTAATTTAAGGCATTCATTCCCACCATTAAAATGTATCTTGTTAGCAGTGGCTAGAGCACAATATCATCTCTCTTTCAATTAACTGATTCCTAGCTGAGTCAGCAAGAAAGATGCTAAGCCTGCCTTGCCACCTGAAGAATCAGTGCCATGAAGAAGCAGGGACAGGTAAGTCCCATCTAAAATATTAACTGTGCCTTCAGTGCTCTGAAACAAGAGGCAGGTATTGCTTAAAGCCATTAGCAGGGTAGTATGGTTCAGCTCGTGATAAAGCATACACACTGTGAAATATCATACATCTTTCAGAGTTTCTCAATACAGCCTGCACAAGGTTTTTACAGGACATGTAAAAAAGCCTGCTATTTTGAACTTGCACCTGAAATTACAATTGAACAAAATAATGACAATGGATAGCAAAAGACTTCAGGAACCTATCAGAAATTTGTCTTTAATTTCCAATAATTCATTTGTAAAAACAGAAAGAAAACCTCCAGGTTGTTTGGTCAGGTGGTTCTTTCTTGTTCTAGAAGTAAATCAGCTCAGTCTCAGCTATGGACCTCTGAGTGGTGTTTATATAGTAGCTAAAAAGATTGACTCTTTTCTTTCTCCTCTGCTACAAAGAGGAAAATACCTTGTATAAAATGTCATATCAAAACATAAAGTCCTTATTCAGATTTCTTTTAAGTATTATCACAGTTTCCCTTCATTTGCTTTCTACATCATTTTGGTGTGATTATGTTAGTAAGGTATTCAGTGAACAATTACATAGGACAGAATAATTGATAAATTCACTGACAATAGTACATCACACCATCATTTTGCACAGTAACTCCAGCGAGGGAAGCAAATGTTGGTTCATCATATGATACCCAGTAGCAAGTAGCATAACAGTCAAGCCATATTATCGCAATGGGTGCTTACTCAAGCACAGCAACATTCTGAAGCATTTTCAGTTTTCCTACCATGGATGTGGCAGAGATGGCCTCATGTGGGGAACTGCAATAAGAGACAGGAGTAACACAAGTCACCCCCAAGGACGGCTGGCAGTGGATGCTGTGACTCCAGGACCTGAGTGCCGACCTGTCCCACAGGGCAAGTCACAAGCTTGACCAAGCACCCACCGTGGGTCCTGTACCTCTCCACTGTGCCTTTCAGAATGCTTACTTCTTCAACACCAAAAAGTTTGCCAAAGAAAAGCACCTTACATTAAGGAGGCCTCCTTTTCTTACCTGTATAATAACCTTCTTGCAAAAAGCACTTTAGTAAATGTCATGATACACTGGAATCGATCACAGTACATACCCATTAAATGAAACAACAAAGTAATTCCTGGGAGCCATGGTATTTCAAGACATCCAGGGTAAACAGAAGACTTTGTTGGTGCTTGAATTCGTTCTCGCGTGATCTGACAAGAGAGGAATACAAGGAAAACCTGTGGTTGTGGCCGAGGCATAACCAGCAGGAGACCTTACTATGCATGTATTCTTCTCTCTGTGGGAAGAGAAGATAAAGCTAAGTGTGGTTTACTAGAATTGTGTGACCAGTGGATTATTTCCTGCTTAATAACACATAACTAAATACATCTAAGTTCCTCCAGATGGATATTATTTATGAATTGGGGAAAAGATAAAACTACTAGGAACATCAAAGATGTGCTGAAAAGTTTCCTGCTTATGTATTATCTGACCTCCAAATGTTCTTCCTCTCCATTTCCTGCAGCAGTTTGGCTATTAGTCAACCCATTAAGTGTTGCTTCTACAGGAATGCAGATGTCAGGTTTATAAACATCTGAATCTGAGCTAAAATTTAAAATTCATATTGATTTAACTCCTGTTCCATAAGGTGACATTTTTTTTAGGGACCAGATGCCCTGGCTTATCTCTTTGCATCACTCCCCTTGCAGAAGAGGGAGCACATGCACTCAGGATTTCTCCAGCGCAGCCAGCTATTCATTACCCACAGTATCGGACGCAGGGATCACTTGGAGTGCATGACCATAACACACTGCTTTTGTTACAGCAGGAGTGCTTTTGTAGATAGTTCTGCAGACCGCTGTGACGACTGAGCTATAGAGGGGTTTATCATACTTGCACTTGCTCACACACTGTGGTTCAGTGCACTCAACAAACTATAACACGGAGATACAGGCACCATTCGGTCCCAAAGTCATGGGGTTCAAAGGATTCAGAATTACTTCTCCATTTTCTTTCATCCACCCATACTGTGCCCCTTACTTGAACAGCTTATCAAATAAACTTCCTTTTTTTTTTCAGCTTTCTCCTAAAAAAAGAGATAAAATAAATAAATACAAGAATGTCATTGGGAACGCTAAACTCTGCCAACAAACCTCTTACTACAGGTTTTCTGCCACTTGAGTAATATCTCTTTCTCAAAACCCACACATGCTGGGAGAAGCTTATATCTGTAAATCCCAAGAAGCTCTTCAGGCTCATCATTAAAAGCATATTCTGTTGGCACTTGACAGAAATCAGAGATAGGAGAGTGAGTAATAGCCTAGGTTAGACAGAATTTCATTAAAATAAATGATACATTCCGTGTATGTTCTTAAGGAGCTTTACAAACATGTGTCAAAACACTTCAGCGATAATTGTGACTATTATTCCTCTTGTTAGACTGTAGCTTTTACGACCATAAGCAGAGATTTCAAGGAACATACCTGCTGTCCCATAGTTCCACACTCCCCACAAGGCAGATCATGCAGCGTGGGTTTGGGACCACTGCTGCTGGAGGGTGGTAGCAGCCAGCCAGCTGTACTGCATGGCTTACTACAGGGATACACGGGGGGCTGCAATGGATCAGGAAACCAGCCCTAGAATGGTGTGCACAAGCAATATAGAAAGAAAAACATGGAACAAATGGTGAGGCTCCAGCAATGCCAGTGTCATCAATTGTCAAATGCTACCAAAAGAAAATACTGACTGCGAGTTCCAGAAAATGGCTGCAGAAGAATCACAGACAGTACAGGCAGGGCATTTCCAATGTAAGTTGTAATCAAGGAGAAGAGGCAGCAGAAGAGGGACCTCTCATATATATAGTAAATCCCTTCTATTTAGTTAAAGATTTGTCAGATAATTAATTTATTGGATTTTGAGGGCTTACATTGTTCTATGCGGAAGTTCAGATTAATTTATATCCCAAAGTAGCTAGCTCTGTTTGCTGAGCTAACACCATCACACAGTACTTGAATTTAATCGTTACATATCTGTAGAGAGAAATTCCCTTTTAAAGACAATTTTGTGATATCCTGTGAAACCCATGTACTGCTCTTAGTAGGCCAGCTCCTTCAGGATATGCATTAGAAATGCAAACTGATCTCATCCTTTGCTATAGGTCAGCATCACTTGCTGCTGAACGCATCCAAGAACTGCATATGTTCAAAAAACACCTCCAATAGCTGAGCCTCATGCTAAATATTTCTGTTCCATCTGCAAAGGCAGAGTGATCTTTTGGTGCCGCAATGGGACTGAAATCCTGGCATATATATGTCATGGGACAGGTTCTCCTCAATCATATTACTCTTTCATATGTCCACAAAGACATCAACACTGTGTTAAAGTAAATGTGGTTTTTGCAAAGGAGGAAGATTGTCAGTGTTGTCAAGCCCCTGCAAACACTCAGGTTCTAAAACGGTCCATGAAGCCCCACAACTCCGTATGAACATGAAGCCACAGTTTTGCCTTGCAACCAATAATACAAAGAATTGCCAAGTAGCACCAGTTAATCCATTCTGCAAGATGTACCTTTTTCTCACCCTTCTTCCACATTGGACACCTCTCCACTGATTTCTTGCTGTACAGAAAACTGTAGTGCAGTTCCTAAAACATTAGAAATAAATTCTGCATACATATTATTGCATGGCTATTTTATGTGTTGCTGAGTTATTTGTTAAGCTCACAGCAACACCAACAGCCAACCTGGACATACTGCATTGGTACCATACCCATACATCATGATAGATAATGAAAGTACAAATACTATTAATTCAACTATACAGCTCATTATGATGAAAAATTCATTTGCAGATACCTCTTTGATTAATGGTAATACCTGGTTCATCTTAAACACATCCAATAGGAAAGAAACTTAAGTCAATGAGAGGTACCTGACATCAGAGTGAACGTAATTTATCGCTCCAATGAATAGTCCACAGCATTGTTCACTGTGCATATAAACACACAAACACTTCCACAGCCTCCCTTGAATAATGATGCATCTAGAAAATACACAAAAGGACAGAAAACTCATGAGGCATATGGTAGAGGTGTTTGCATAGACAATGAACAAAGCCTACATATATGCATACAAAAGCTGTGATAGAGAAAGAAGACATGATGTCTGGAAAGAAATCTGTTCTCTCTTGTGCTGTACTCAGTGGCATTTTAGAAGTTGCCAGAATTGTCAGTGCTTTCTGCTTCAATACACCTACCCAATTTCCTCTAATGTTTGGAGTTGCATTTCAAGTGGACAGATTTACTTCATGTGAGTGCTTAAGAGCATAATTTTTGCATTGCAATTCTGAATGTCTCAGACAGATTTCTACAGTACCTCCTCTGAAGAATTATAAAGGTCTGAGAAAGTGCTTTATTTTTTCACTCTGAACTAAACTGTGTTTTATTAAGCCTGGTTCTTCAAAATATTTACATGTGTTTAACTAGTCTGGAATCGAGGAGTAAGTGCTTTTGTCATGTGTGGCCTACATATAACATATGTAGCTTAATGTAACAGCTGTCACATTGACTCAAATCAATATTCTGTCAAACCTAGAAGCAGCAGAAGATGGTACTTGGAAAAAGCACATGAGCCTCACCACTGTGGGCAGACACTTCCCCTGGTACCACCCCAGGCATCTCATCTGAAGAAGTCTCATCCATTGTCATGTGGATGCTGAACCTTTCACGTAAGGTCAGATCTGTAAGATCTGATCTATGAGATTCAGATCTGGCCTCTAGGTTATTGAGGGATTTGTACAAAGAACAGAAAGTCCTATGAAACAAATAATGAAATAGTTTGAACTACCTTTTCTTTTATAGTAGTGCGATCAATCAAGTCTACTGATTTAGTGGAATCTCCCTGCAATATGTAAATATTTACCTTAAACCCACAGACCATAATGAGCTCTGGGAACAGAAGCAATTTTCTATTCAAAACAGAAGCAAGGTACCGTATACTGACATCCATCAATGCACTAACGACCACTGCCAGCAACAGCATGTACCAGCTATTTCATCCCTTTTTTGTGATGAAAAGGGCAACCATCATGCCAGCATCATAAGAGAAACAGGGCCAAGGTTACACCTTTCCAAACCATCCTGTCAGGGTCCCCTGAGCGCATATAGAGCAGCACCTGGCTCCATGGCCTGAAGTGGAGGCAAATGGTGCCATCACAAAGAAGGGATGCTGAACAGCTCACAGGGTTCAGATGGGCAGGTGTAGTAAGTGCTCACGGTACAGAGGGAGACAGGCTGGGCAAGAAGGAAGGGGAGTAAAAGCCAACTCAGTAAACCTGTCACTAGGTAAAGCATATTTACAGATGTACCAGTCTTACAGCAGCGACAGAGAACTCTCACTGAAGAACTGATTTGCAAGTATTTTTGAGAAAATCTGCTTGGAAATCCAACCTCATCAGCTGCTAGTTCATTATCCTTGGAATTCTGATAGAATTTAATTTGCCATGTCACTTCTTCAAATGTAATGTTTAAGTTAATGGAAGAAAAATATATCCCCATGCTTTTTGAAGGTTTTCTAGAAATGACTGAAATCCCTAATTTCAAAATAACGCAGACTTTGATGGTAGCCTTTCAGGGAATTAAAACTTTCCTTTTTGCTATATTACCAGTCAAGCACTTCCCTGACAGAAAGAGAGACTGAAGGAAAGTAAACTGTGGACTAACGAGATTATTTTATTCTTAGGTACTTAACAGAAAGGGGTGATAAGAATATTAACTAGATAAAGCTTGAATAAAATCGACAAAAATCAACTAAAGCTAAGGAGAAGCTTTTCAATCTCAAATGGAGAAGGAAGAAAGAAACTATATTATCACACACACCTGCAGTAGCTTTAGTGGTCTGCAGCTTTAGAAAAGCACAACATAAATTACTGTGTAAAATCTATGAAGCTGACACAAGACTGGGGTCTGAAGCAGCTGCCACACCAACCCCACTGGAGTTGCTAGAGCAGGGAAGGAAATTAGACAAGTCAATATGGAATTGCCTTAAAATAAAGATTTCTTGCCAAAAATATAAACACCAAAAACATCACTGGCCTGGGAAACGTAAGAAAAGCTTTGTTATTTATAGAGGTTATCTGGGGACAATAAATACAAAAATACAGAAAGCCAGCAAAACCCAAGCACACCTTCAGGGAGAAAGGGGGCAAAAGTCTCATGATAATGTTAGATTTTCAAGGTCTTGTAGCGCCTAATTAATCCATAATTCGTTAACTTCCTAAGCCCATGGACTGCCTGCAAAGTAAAAGTTTTAGTGCTGAAAACCCCATGAGAACTTGAGCTTTACTGAATGGCACAAAGCATGTTAAAAACATAGAGGGCTTTTGATAGACATCTGCTATAAACTCAGCTGCTGTGCCTTCAAAGAGCCTCGCAGGCACATGGCTTCCATTTATCAGCAATTTCATACACTAAATGCAGTAGTTATATGGGTAGCCCAACACCTTACTGCACAGAGTTTGGCCAAGGAAGCAAAAGCCACTCTTTGAACGTGAACACTGAAATGATTTTTATACTCCTGGAGTGCTGAGACCCAGGAGAGGCCTCAGGGGTAAGAGAAATTACAGTTCTAGTCTATGTACTCTCTATTCAACAATCAGAGCAGCTGAGCTCTTAAAAATAAGAGGTGACTGACCCTATCCCTCAGTAAAATAGTGATGTGGCAGTAACTTCTGTGGTTTGGAGGCTAGTACACAAATTTTAATGCTTCCTAGTCATTTTGTACAAATGACCGCAGGTTCTCTGCCATCTGTCTGAGAAGCACCAGGAGCTCTATGGAAAAGGAAGTTCAGCAATAACTAAAAGAATGAGACTCTTTTGGATCGCTGTGCAGACAACCTCTAGAACATTACAGTGCTGAAAATAGTCCCTTATCTGCCCTCCAGTTCATAGGGCCAGATGATATGAACTCCTTGTAATAAAAGGCAGGAGAACCCCTAAGGATATTAGTTTGCTGGGAAATAACAATAGAGAAAAAAAGAAGCTGTTAGAGTGAAAGATGGTGAGCTTGAAAGGGGGAAAATGAAAGAAAAGAGAATGCAATATTTTCAGAAACCAACATGAGTGCCAAGAAGGAGAAGAAAAGGGAAAGCATGCTGAAAGCTACTGAGTGACCTTTACTTTTAACATGGAAAATAAATGTTCTCTTTTATAGTTTCTTGTTAAAGTAAGACCAGTAAGCAATCATGAATCTTTACACAGTTTTATAGTTTCCCTTTCAGTGAGCCATTTCAGTTTTACACACAATTTTATAATGAAACTGCATAAGAAAATAAGCTTAACCTTAAAATGCCACGATGAGAGCCCTATGCAGCTGCAACTGCAGCACAAACACATTTATATCTGAGTAAAAAAGAAGCTTTAATATTTTTTGATTCACAAAAAATCTGCTTTGAAATAGAACTGAAATGGTCTTTCCTAAGAGCCTAATAATTAAAACAGAATACACCCCACCGCCATATATGCACACAGCTGTAATCACTACTTTTTAGTAGACATTGTGCCTTTGATCTCTCCTGGCCCTCTTCCATCTTCTAGACAGTACAATCCGGAAAGAATCATTCTCTATCAGACGCTTCTCCATCCTTCACTGGCCCTGGACTGCCTGCCTCTGCAACAATGTCATCTCTAAAACACAGTAAACATCCTGCAGCGATGTTTTGCTGCAAGCAAGGAAGTCAATAGCTACAGACTTTCTATCTGACTTGTTTTCCCCTTGGAAATAGCCCCTTACTTCACAGAAGTCCATAAGCACTGCTGGAAAAGAGGGTGAACATGCTCCAAGTTGTCTTTCCTCGCGTTTTCTCACAGCTATAAATCAGGGATCGTCTCTATCTGCTCATCCAGAGGAGGCTATCGGGACCCTTGTGTTCATCAAGTCCTTTCTTCGGGAAGACTTCTGCTGACAGTGCCTGAGTGAGCAGGACCGATTCGAGGTATAATCAGAGCCAATGGCTTTGAAAATAGCTGGAGAGTTTTTTCTATTTTCCACACAGTTTACTGGTACCAAAGCTCAAACTGTAATATATCACTCCAGTAGCTTTAATCTGACCTTGACACTGGTCCTCTAGTCTGGCATGTAGGTCACAGCTCTGATACCAAGGCTCTGGTTTGGAAAGACGGCTGCTTTCTGCTACCTGATATGCAGTAAATGAGGCTTCTGCTTTCATAGATGGCTCAGATGCCACTCAGCATAGCTCTGGCATATAATCTTGGCTGCATTACAGTACTTTTCATGAGTATGTTGGCTTCTCTTGGCTACTGCCCTAATCCAACACTCCCCTGTAGCCATTGAGGCACAGAGAGAAGAGTTGTCTCCTTACTTATGATTTCAATTATTACAGCCTGAATCTACCATTTTTAAGTAGTTTGTGAGCCTCCGTCATGCATGCTTTTCCTTGCTTGAAAGTATCTTTCCTCCACTCTGATAGAATATTAGACCAAGTTATGTATACCTTCAAGGTAAGGCCCATCAAGTAATTCAGTTCTAGGTGGCTCCTCCTTCAGAATGCCCTCTGGATAGCCTGTATTTCCTGGGAAAATAAACAGATACCCAGTAAATAAATATCACTAAAGGCACTTCCCCGAAGGTTGGATTCATTCCTGCACTTTCATACTTGTCATAAGACTACAGCAGAGAATGAAGGAAGGGAAATGCACAGATCACCCACCTTCCACTCCTGCCCTGTGGCCAGAGGGATGCTCTGCCTCCCTTGCAGAGAAGGTGAGAGCTTACCCAGGGGGGATGTGGGTTGATATGCAGAAGGAGGGCAGGGCCATAGAGTAATTCTCTTCTACACAGAGTGACTGAAACACCCCTGTAAAATACAAATTAAATGATGCACATACTTTAAAGCTGCCTCCAGAACTCTATCCCTTCAATTTATAAAACATTTTGACATGTTCAACTCCCTTTGGGTTTTAAGCTCAGGTTCTGAACTCTGATTTTGCCAGGAATTCAGTAGCAGTGAAAAAACCTAATGAGAGAAATTTCTGTCCCTTGAAGTCAGTACCATACAATAAGAAACCACTGATACGCCAGGGAATATTACACCTTTTGTTCTATTGTCTTGCTAGGTACAATGGAGCTTTATCAATGAAGCCATGCAAGCAATAACTTCCAATAAATACATGCACATAGCGGGTAAAAGGAGAAAGAAAACAGTTAAGGACAGACAGAAGACCCTTCACACAGAATGTCTCTGAAGGTGTTATTGTAAGTGATAGCAGTAGCCTATTCTTCAGTCTCCTGCTTTTTGATATACTGAAACTCAGGGCTAGTCTTCAAAATGGATGCATTGCCTTATAAATGACATAGCATAATGACATGCTGTCCAATTTATAGCCTGCTGCACTTTCCCCTAGATCAGACCTATTCTCTGCCTGCTGGTAGAGGTCCAGGAAGAAGGAAGGATGGACACAGCAAAAGATGACAAGAAACCGTAAGTTCAGAGGAAACACAAACCCAGGCGAAAGGCAAGAAGAAAATAAGAGACAAACTCAATTGTTTTTTCTGTGCTTTTCTGTCAGATTTCATGTGAGTGAAGCCGTTATTGGAAGTTATCCATCCCGACTTGCCTTTCATTAGACAGCTTTTTCTGTTGACACATTAACTCTGCAGAACTGCTTACCATTTCCATGGGTTCAAAGCCTGCAAGCACACCTGGCATGGCACATTCATGTACTGTTGGAAGGAGAGAAGTGAGAATTGATCCACAACAGAGAATTGAAATAGCAAAGCTACAAAGCAAAGAAAGCTAGGGATGTCTATTGACCATCTCTGGAAGGAGAACCCCAGATACTCTGTGTCCCTTGAGGCTCTGCTCTTTAACCCCACACTGGCATAAATAAGCAGCAACTCTAAGATGCTAATAGAGTCATATCAGCACAGGGTTGCAATAAAGTCCCTTAGAGCCTTCACTTCAGGATATATTTCCTATTATGATTTCTGAATGTGCACTCCAGCACCTTCATGTCTTGTAATGAGGGGCCCAGAACTGAACATACTATTTAAGGTGTAGCATCACCAGTGTCGAATACAGGGGATGATCACTGCCCTGGCCCTGCTGGCCACACTATATCTGATACAGGCCAGAATGCTGCTCCACATCTGTGTATCTGTCAAGTGCGGTTGCAACAGATGCAAAACATTTGTATGTGTTTTGAGTTAAGGGCAGAGGATTGTCAGTTTCAAAGTAGGTGGTGGTAAAAGAATGTTAAAACACAGGCATGTGAAAGGGAGGGTTGATCATTTCATTTATGTACTTGCCAGTAGGTCCTTCATTCATCCAAAGAAGTGTCACCGGTGTCACTATTTGCAACTTGAGGAGCTAATTGATGCAGCTGCAACTGAACTCAATATTTTTGCTGGCAAAATAATGTGACACACTGCTGAATTACAGCAACCTAAAGGAGCTGCAGGTGGTCTGCCGAAAGATGCAGCAGGAGACCACGTTCACTCTGTGAGCACAAAAGAGGCCTCATGTCAAAATGGAGAGAGACTATATGTTTTGTGCACACATGATAGCCAAAGGCTAGGAAACCCTGAGCAATTTTCAAGCTGGAGGATTAGAAGGTGAGCAGCTGCAAAGCCAATTCTGTATAACTTCGGGTTTCTCATTTAAACACAATCCACCCCATTATCAGGATATCTCTGAAAGGATTTAGCCCATGCTGGTTGTTGTCAAGGAGGAAAGTAACTGCAGCACCTACTACAGCTGACTGCAAAATCAGCCAGCTTTAATTGCACATGTATTTCTAGAAGGGGTGTTTGAAAGACTTTAGATTTCAAACTCTTCCTATATCATTGAAAACTCCTTAGTATGTAATGGGGCTACCTAGATACTAAGTGTTACTTCCCATAATATATGAATTAGTCCTGATTTAGGCAAAGTAAGACATTAGAGAGCCATTATGGGCTTTAGCCTATATGTAAGGTAGAAAAAAAGTTGGAACTTCTAACCCAAACTGTTCTATGATTCTATGATTACTGTAGATGAAGGTTTTATGCAACATCATGACCTGGCCTTCATCAACAGCCTGATTCAGAACGTTCAGATTTGTAGACAACTTTTATATAGCGTTTGCTATAGCAATGCCCAGTGTTCCTTCGACTAGAAAAGGCCACCTAACTCACGTGGTTTTTTTTTCACTATATAGTTTATTTTGCACCAGTAGAGAATTTTATTTAATCCCAATAGATGAAAATAATTGTTCCTCTCAGCTGAAAATGTTGATACTTCTTTTCATCCTGTTCTCCAAACCACACATGAACATGCGGAACCTTTTCTCAGTACAGAACTCTGTATGCCCCATGAAACCTTGCCATCTTGTAGAACAATGACTGGTTTGTATTCTTTTTATGCTTGCTGGGTATCTCTTCTCTTACTTGGCTACCTCTTCATGACTACCTATGAATATTAAGGTGCCAGAAGACGAGAAGCCTAACGCATGTCAGCTTTTCTCATATGTGTAGCTGTATTTTGATCTTAACAACATACTCACATCAGGAATAAGGTTTTGGGGAATCCTCCTAGAGCACCAGAACAGGACAGTCTGAACTTGGAAAGACTGGAGTCACGGAGAACCGGTTGGATTATGTTGGTCTTTTACAGCACCTGCAGTTTGGTCAAGGGAACAGGGCCTTATCACAAGCCCTGGGTACAGAAACAGAGAGAGCACAATTTACCAGAAAGGAAGTAACTTAAAAGTAAGAGGCCCAACTTTTGGTCAGAATTAGAAACAAAGCACATAATTAAGGCTGTTCAGATAGGGAGAGACTCAAAACATTTTAAGTGAGGCAAAAAAGTCTTATTTCCCTGCAGCTGAACTTGGAAGGCAAGGTAATGTACTCTTGATATAGTAACTGCGAGTTACTACAACTACTTTACACCAATTACAGAAAGCTTAGTCATCACAACAAAGAGTTTCTTAGGCACTTTTGTGAGGAACTGTGCCTACAGTCTCAGCAATACCTTCCAGGTTTTGAAGAAGAACAACAAAAAAAGCTGCATAACCATATATTCAACTACTTTTTAATTCACAAAGAGCAAGTTAGGGAACCGCTTTTTCTAAATTCTTTTTATGTTAATGCAATATACGTATGCTGGTAGTTCTTAATATATTTTTACTTCACTGAGTACAATGGGAACTTGTAAATTCCCCTGACTGTAATTGAAAGACCATATAGCCTTTTAGATAAAGTACCTATTTTTTTAGGCTAATGCTACACAAACAATTGTATTCAATAGTTCAGCTTTGCAGCACTGCAGGAGGACATATTATAAGAACCTTTTTTACCTGTGAGACATTAATGTTATGTACAGGAAATAATTAAATATAGCAAACGGAGGAATGTGCAAATTTACCTAATGTTTATTATTTTGAATCCTACGCTCCTGAATGTTTACAATCATAAATCACTCCTCACCTAAGAAATTGAGCTTCAACCTCTCGTTTTCCTTAACTAAAGCTCTACCTATGGCGTAGGCAACAAAAACCCTATTGCATCCACACAAACTCCTATTAGACTGGGTTTATATTGTCTCTTCAAAATAATCTTCCTGCTTCTAACATTTGATCAGTTTTTGTAGAAACAGATGTTACAGCTAGAGTGAAACTTGGGGATAATTTTCTGTGCTATAAAAAAGTAATCTTATGTCATGGGTTGAAAAGGCAACATAGAAGTAGACAATTCATGGCTAATAGTGTGTGTTCTAGATACAGGCACTCTACCCAGAAGTGCAAAGTAGAAATAGGTAATTTTCTTGTCATGTTACACCATCATGTTAGTTACATTCTTCCACTACTGCACAAGCATATAACAAAATAGGAATAAAGAGATATTAGATAACGTACTTATCAAGAGAGAGCCCAAGGGTCAGTAATTAATTTAGATGCACTCTCTTCTGGTCGAGGAAGAAGGAATAATGACAAACAGTTACACTTTACAATTCTACCTCAAGCAGAGCAAGTTTTTTTTATGTTGAACCTCTTAACAGTTTTTATTTGCAGAAAGAAACTACTGATAACCATTATGACCAAATGCATTTAACAAAGTCAAATTATGATTTTCGTACACAGTGTGCATGATTCTGTACAGCAATATAGAGGAACTAATGCAAGGACATGGACACTCCCCTATTAATCATCCATGTGTCAGCATGCGCCTTAGCTGTGTTTCCTTTTAGAAATACACTTGACAGCTATTTTTGCACTGAATTTTGAAACTTATTCCTGTTCTTGATTATCACATCTGTTCTCTGGAAAAATATAATCGCTTTAATTTGTCATACACTGAGCATGTCTCTGGAGACAGAGAAAACAAAAAGAAAAGGATAAAAGCATAAATCTGCCAGAATACATTTCCAAAACCTGAATCCTTCTATTCATTGATCCTGGAATCTACTATGAAGCACACTAAGTTGATTTCTAAAGGTGAAATTGCAGTGAAAGAACATTTTATTTACCATCACAAATAACAGCATAAGATTTGAGGATCACTTTGTTCCAAAATTACCCATATTACTCAAAAGTCACAATTCCCAGTTCAACATTTCTCAGCTTCAGTTTCTAAACCAACTCATTCCTGAAATATCAGACCTTAAAAAAAGCAGAGGAAAACTGAAGCATATAAGGCTGACTAACATAATATCCAGTTCCACATTCAGCTGATGCACAGAGAACATTTCTGCAGCATATTCTTGAAAACATAGCAATAAAATAATAGCAATAAAAAAGCAATACAGTTTAAGCAGAGATTTCTGTTGGGTTAAGTGCAGCCACCATTGTCGTACTTTTACAAGAAAAAGGAACTGAAAGACTACAAATCTCACATGAACACAGTTAGTATAGATGTAAGAATTGCACACAAGGCAAATAAAAGTCTGAGTTCTAGATATGGAAGTATTTACAGTAAGGAGATTATTCATGGTAAGATGCTAATGCAAACAAAAGGAATGGAGTAAGTATGGCTGGGGTGAAGGTGAAAGCTGATTCCTGAAAGGAATTCACACAGTTATTAAAAATTCCATATTGAAATCAGGAAAAAAAATAAACCCATACAGCCAAATCGTAGGAAGTGATCTCTGCATAATTTTTGTGTAAACTAATTCAGGTAAACTAATTTGATGCTTGTGGAACCTTATCACAAGACAGTTTTTGCACAAAAGTGCTTTTCTTAGTTACTATTCCTTCCTATGCGATTTTATTCCTTAAAGGCTGCTGCACAGCTGTAAGACAGTGCATGTATGAGTAAGATGCTACAGAAACCCAAAACTCATTCATGTCATCATTCACAGAGAGACAGAAACCCAAAACTCATTTGTGTCATCATTCACAGAGAGCGAGTGCATTGGTGACAACATACTTGATAACTGGCTGAGTTGTTAACTGCAATAGAACTGTTTGGAACAGAGAGGTCTGATGTTTTTATTAAGCTGGTTCTTACAAAACCATTACTGCAGAGAAGTTGTGACAGTTGCAATTTTTATCCAATTATGGTGCTCTTGAACGTGGAAACACTGCGATACAGAACACTGGAAGAGCATCTGTTCCCGAAAGACATTAATTCTGAGTATAAATAAGAATATATATTTGCATGTACATATGTGTGTATGCACATGTACCACATACACAGACAAATACTGTCACTGAATTATTTTCACATAGCACACGTCTCTACCAGCTGTAGCTCAAAACTCCTGAGGTTTGCCCTGGGTCTAAGCTGAATATTGACTGCTATATACTTCTGCTGTCCAGGAACTCAAGTGAAACTCCTATAGAGAGAGAGCACAACCTCCCCTCCTCTAGCACTGGTTCACACAGGAGGTTTCCAAATGGAAACACAAGTGAGCAGGGTGCTGCAAGGACATTTCCAGGGAGTTAGTTTGAAGTATAAAAAGCACTGGAAGTAAGATATGCAGAAATAATACAATCAAGAGTTGCAAATTCAAACATAGCAAAAGTGAAGAAAAATAAAATTCTTTAGTAACTTTTCTAGCACTTTCTAAAGGTGACAAGTTCATTAATGTTGAAGGGATTGAAATGGGAAGGTTGGAGGAGAATCAAGTTTGCTTCACCTGCTGAAACTTGCTTCATCTTGCACAAGTGATGTGATGCTATATTTTTCACTGCTGAATGCTTGTGATCTAATGCAAAAAGACTCTCAGTTACTAAGTTTCAGCTGGGCAGAGCAGGAGCTGCTTTTCTTATACATTATGTGTAAATTGTACTGCATCCTGCATAAAGTTTTACGTGTCAAAACCTTAGCGTTAAGCAATACTTTCCCAGGACTTCTGGATAACTGCTTAGAGATTTTAAGTGGAATTCTATTCTGGAGTGACAGCCCCAAAGAACACCAGGATGAAAAACTACTGAGCAAATTGATCATGCAGTTGGCACAGCAAAATCTGAAGATTACCTTGAAGGAGGTATGGTATTACCTAGATGCAGAACACTGAATAGAGGGCAAAATACTCTTGCACATCAAATATCTATAGCCCAAATTAAGGTTATCAGAAACTCAAACAGTATGGGCTTTTATCATCAAAGGTTATAAGAAAATATATGCTCTGTCAGCCTAAGATAAATTACACAACAGTCAAATACTGACATTTTAATTGATTCAGTCCCCAATATGGTTATTTAGTAATATCCTTCTACAATAATACGTATGTGAGCAAGTGGAAACACAGGCACATGGATGATTATTGTTGCATTACACTGAGTATTACTCTAACTCAGTAATACAATTGGCTCTGCTATAAATAAAGGAAACTACCTCATAAAGAGCATCTCATGGAAAGATAAAGCTATTAAGGAAGAAAAATTTTGTAACACTACTAAATATCTCAATAATGCAGTGACTTTACTGTGTTGCTTACATACATATCCTCATTCAAACTCACGTTTACTATTTAAGATGAACTTGCTGAAAGCAAATATGCATATTGGTGTGCCTACAACCCTGCAGACAACTGCAAACCAAAGTTTTTGGTTTTGTCCACATAAAGACATGTTTAAAATTAGATTAAAAAGAAAAAACAAGTAACCTGGGAAGGCTGCAGATACAAATATTAAATATTATCTCCATAAAAGCTATCATAGCCTCTGTGTAATGACCTTAAGGTACAGAAAATTATATGCAACATACGTTGCATGCTAAAGCAACAGAAGCTCATGCTAGCAACAAGATAGAAAAGTCGAGTTAACCTGTTTCACAATTCATAGCAAGCTGCAATACATTGAGAAACTAACTTCTCTAAAAAGGACTCCGCAGGACTTTTCATGCCTGCAAATAACCATTTTAAAAACTTACATCAGAATAAAACCTATACCATTGGAGCATCCAATCCATCTGTTGTTGTGGTGCTTTTCTACTAAATATCTATTGGCTGTAAAAAATAAGCAGACAGAAAAAAGAACTGAGCCACATTTCATGTTAAGGAACACGTTCAGCATTCATTTATTCATAAATGTTTGTATGCCTGTTTTAACCCTCTTTTCTCCATCTCTCAGTATTTTCCAGCTTCTGCCTACACCTGCAACAAATTTGGCACCATAAGTTCACAGCTTTGGATAAGACTCCAGTGCCTTGTATTCACACTTATGGATGTAGAATGTGATTGCGTACAGATGCTTATTTTCATTTTCCGAGGGTTTTTCCCTATTCTATCCAGACTTATTTTGGCAGTGGTCAAATCAGAAGAGGGGCTGAAAGGTGAAATAAACTAAAAAAGCACAGGGTTTTGAGAAGAATTGCATAGAACGTATATGAAATAAACTTTAGCAAAGACAGCAATCATCTGCACAAAGAGCAGTTAAAATTGCCTAGTCCTATTCACATACCTGGGGAGACTTTGTGTCAGTAACTGATGTAGGATACAGTCATCTGAATAGTTGACAGAGCATGCATTTCACCATGCACTGGTTCAGGGCTATTCAGTCCCAATCTTACTGGTAATTAACAGTCACAGCAACAGGTGGATGGATTTGGGCAGGAACCACCTAAAATCCATGCCTTGACACTTGGCAGCATTGCTGCGTTTCACTTCTGTGTCACACGAAAACTTGTGCTCATGCTGAAAGAGTAAATGGTGTTATGGGCCTAGGTTTAATGCCAGAGATCTTACAACAGCAGATAATTTTGGAGACCATGGTGCTGAGAGCTCTGTTACGCCTTCAGTACAGGAACCGCTGTCTCAGCCCTTCACAAAGGAGGCACAAATGTTTCCACTCATCACTTTGGTGAGAACAAGACCCTGAACAGGAAAACCAGGAAATCCCAGAACTGTGATTCTGTTTCTGGTTCCTACTCGATATGAAGGCTCAGATTAATCACTCAAGCTCAGATTTCCACAGCTCCGGGACGCCTTATATTCTAACATTTTGGGTCCTATGAGGATCATCAGCACTTTGGAAGTCCCCAGTGCTCTTAAAATAAACTAAAGGCAGTCCAAAATGAAACCCGAGTCCCTGAATGTCAGGTAGGCAAACCCTACAGTCTTTCACAATACTGTTTACATGTTTTACATCTGCAAAAACCCTATCCTGAGAAAGGATTGTCATCAGATAGTTACTCACACCATGGATGAAGGTGGCTGTTCTTGCTTCCAACTTCCATGAAATTACTGAACCTAAGGAGAAAAGAAGTAATACTGTGACATGCCCTGCTTCCTATTTCATAAACCTCCTTGCTTTCAACCTTGTTTTCTTTATTGAATTCTCAGTTTGGCACTTTTAAGCTTCCAAGAGGAGCTACTACCAAGTCATACTAAGCAAAAAGTTGATGCCACAGCCATGGGTTCAAGTAAGTCTTGTAAATTCATCACTGCTACTCCTATAAAGTACTCCTATAGGCACACAGACACATCTGGCTGAAGCTTTCATCTCAATTATTAGGTCTCCATTGTTTTCTATAAAGAGAAGAAAATTCTTATTCAGATCAGAATTTGTCCAGCAGAGTTCAAAATCTTAAAAAAGGAAATCTAGCCAAGGTCAAGTGAGTCTATGAAGGCAGGTTACAAGTCAGTAGCCCTGAAGGTGATGGATGAGGTCTGTAGGTACCTGTCTTCTGGATACTCTTGGAAGAATATTTTTATATCACAGTTGTCAAAGATGAAGCCTTCGTTTAAGGAGTTCATGCTAATCAGGGTATGACTGACATTCTCCTTGGGTCTCCCCCAGTCACGTAAGGAGAAAAATACCACATGAATCTAAGACACTGCCGAGGAATCACAATTAAGGGCAAATTTAAACTGATCTACTTGCGTATTTTTGGTGATTTTTACTGGCATTCATTCCACAATAGCTAATTTTGCACTTACTATTTTACAAGTAGAGGTCACTTCTTTGCCACAGGCCTGTCTAGACATGCCATAGTGTTTGCAGACAAGCAGACACACAGCAGGAGCTCACATCTCTTTGAGAGCTATTAACTCTGTTGTGTCATTTCTTACAACAGCAGATCTCTGCTCCTCTTTCCTCCCCTTGTCCTTACCCTGAAAGCTCAATCTGCTTTGTAGATTAACATGGGTTGAATGAGGAATCTATAGTGTATGGAGCACAGAGAAAGACCTTTCCTATCTTACAACTATGAGTACATTTGGGTACTTCAGGGTACTTCTGAGATTTTGATATCATGAACTGCTTCTTCTACAGTCACTGACTGAATGCTCCAATTTGACTGTGTGCCTACAGCTAATAGCCTTCTCTTGGAAGCCAAGAGTCCAGGTTTATCATCCTGCCCTGATTTAATCCAGACAACATATCTACTTGCTTAGGACTTGGAATTACTTAAGGACGTCTTTTTAGAAAGGGTGGTTTGTAGGGTTTTTCTTGTGTTAAATATGGATTTGGTCATCAAAAATCAGTCTCACTGAATTACATTATTTCTGATTTAAGACGACGTGAACATGCACAAGGAAAGACACATCTGGAAAACACAGGAAATACAATTCAGGTGCTCTGAGTAGAGGGTTCAAGTTACTCTTCTCAGGTAATTATCTTCCTGCTCCACTTCTACTCAGAGACATTTGTTTAATGCAACTTCCTATTTCAAGCATTTCATACACTTAAAATAGAATCATCTTTTCAGTTTGTAAATAAGCATGCATGTTTTCAATTTGTTATGCATGCTAAGAAAGCACCTCTGGTGTCTGTACAAAGAAAGCAAAGGAAATCAGCTTTTACCTGCTTTGCCTGAAAACATATTTATTTCTTTTGGTCATTGTATGTGCTGCTTGTCCTCAATTATATAGAGCTCAGTTTGTACCACCTTTCTGCTAAAAAACTGCAACTTTGCACACCCATCTATTGCTTTTGGTTCTCTACATCCTTCAGAAATGCAGCTGATCCATTATAAATTTCAGGTTGAATAGCTATGCTACTGCAAAACAGTCCACTCTCCAAGATACCTTTGCCAATTTCCAGACTAAGTTGCCAATTTTTTGTACCAGTGCAATTACCTGCATTCAACTTTGACATCAGCTTCTGTATTTCCTGAGATACTGTGGACTAGTAGTACCTCACAAGCTTACATGACTCCCAAATACCAGGCCAGGCATCAGGAGGAACCCTGTTTGCCTTAAGCTATAGGTAGATTTTTCACTCCTGTTGAAAATATCCGATAATTAGTCCCAGAATGCAGTTTGTATTTGAAAATAACTCAATAGTTTGTTTGTGGTAGAGGCAAAAATTCATGCTATGGAACTTGGCTCTGCACTGTGACATAGAACACTGAGTCCAAATATATACCAGAGCTCATTTGTGAGAGTCTCAGACCAGCCTCCTGCAAAGGGTACTAGTCCTTGTCAAGGATATCTTCAAGGCTTGTGGCAGCCACAGTTGTTAAGATATCATGATAATCCAAGTGTGAATTTCTGCATCTACTTATCTCGCCCTAAACCCCATGGCCACCAAACATCTGGAAAAAAGAAACAGATCCTCCATCCATTTCTGCTTCCTCCCCCAACGCATACCTAAACCTCCTCCTACAGACTTCCCTTCCCTGAGGGCAGGGATTTCCTTCCCTATGAACACCCCTGGATATCACCCTCTGTCCTCTGCCTCTTAACTACTTGTTTCTTTGCTGCCGGCAGGCAGATGGCTCGGAAACCAGCCTGGCATTCGGCATTGTTCCCATTTCCCCTCTGAGACCAAGCTGTGTTGACTTGCATACTTCTGCAGGGAAGCATGAGGTTGCAGGAAATCAAAAAGGGATTTTCTTCTAAGTGCCCCAGATAAAGAGCATGCAGAGACTACCAGACTCAGCATCTGCCCTCTGCAGAGAGTGCCAGCTGTAAGGCCAACAAATCCAAATCATCAGTCTTAGCAGTGCCTTCCCTATGTGCCAGCCATGCTCATGAAAGGAAAAAGGCATGATTGAAACTCTGCAATCTCAAATCCTTATTTATTCTGAACTCTGAGTTTCTCTTTCTTGTTGGCCTCCTGGTTTCTAAATTTTCGCTCTGCTCAATCTTAGCAAACAACATGATCCTAAATAATTCAGTAGCAAAAGGCCCCTGTTGAGAAGAATTAAGCTGCTTGAAAGTAAGGACATACCTGCAATTCCTGTCACATCATGCCTTGAAGCAATCATCCCCATTAGTAATAGCTCTATTTCATCAGTTAATAACGTTGTTTCTTCTTTTGTGGGTTCCTAAGATTGCCACAAGTGTGCAAAAATTCAAAACACAAACCAATGGTGAACATAACCATGCAGGATTCTCAGAATGGCATAGGTATAGGTTTTCTCTAAGCAGTATTTATTTAGGAGCTCACAGAATCCCAACAGTTCAACATCTGCTTGTCCTGTAGTTACACAAAGAATGAACCAGCATTATGCCAACAAAAACATCACTGCTGAATCAACAACCTGGCTTAATCCACTCCATCAAGAAACTGCAAACCTGGGCATCAGAAACTATTCTGGCTTTTCCTACTGAGAAAAGATAATGAATATGTTTTAGGTACACATGCAGAAGGAAAATCGTACACACACAAATTTTCATAGTAACGTCAATTTTTTACCTTTCCTATGTTCTGGAAAACTCAAGAAGAACACGATGGCATTTATTTTTGTATTCAAAAATGCCAGAACACACTAGTCTTCATTACTAACATTTGGTAACGCTCTTTGCAGACCCAGCTTGGATCAGTACGTTGGAAGCTTTGTCTTGAAACTTCTTAAACTCCTGCCCTTAGCTCTTGCTATTTTAACGCTGACCCAGGATTGTGTATAAATGAAAGCATGCTCAAAAGCAAAAGAAAACAAACCTAAAATGAGTTTTTCACTTGAGAATTCTGAAAAGTAAATGCAGAAGGGCCATAATAAAAACTTTCATATCCAACTTTGATACTGAAATTTTATTACCTTCCTCAAAATCAAATTTCATTTTATGTCTGTAAAAGTAACTGCATTAAAAACTGACTATGCTAACCAGGACACTGCTGAATGAAGTGCTGTACTACTGGAGACTCAATTTGATCTAATTCATAGTCACACTGAGGCAAACGCTTAGAGCACTACTCACTTTGCAGGGACTAGTTCTCAGCACACAGACTGTTTTTCAACAAATGTTTTCTCCATAAATCGCTTTCAGCAGTCACTAACAGAAGATCTGAGCTGTGTAAATGCAATCTACTGGTCTTTGCTTACTGCATAATTACAAGACTGATTGATACAACCATAGAATCATAGAATAGTTAGGGTTGAAAAGGACATTAAGATCACCCATATCCAACCCCCATGCTGTGAGCAGGGACACCTCCCTCTAAACCATGTCACCCAAAGCTCTGTCCAGCCTGGCCTTGAACACAGCTTCCTTGGGCAGCCCATTCCACCACCCTTACAGTAAAGAATTCTTTCTTAATTCTAATATAAACTTCCCCTGTATAAGTTTTAACTCATTACTGCTTGTCCTATCACCACAGTTCCCAATGAAAAGTCCATCCAGTGTCCCTGTGGGCCCCCTTCAGATACTGGAAGTCTGCTATGAGGTCTCCTCTTATTGTTTTAGATTGCTTTTACCTTTTCAATGGAAGTAAGACATCAGGTTCATTTTATCTGCTCTTAAACCTGCTTTGTTAGTTAATGCCTTTTTCAATTAGCATCTGCAAATGAGCAGCAAAGGAGTATTTTCCCTACATGGAGCAGCAAAGATTTCTTTCTCAGCCAAAGATTCCTCAGCCACCGCTGGTGGCACTTCAGATGCTGCTGCTTAACCTATGAATCTCCACAGGCAAGGACTAATGCCATCCTGGGAGAGCTGCATTCATCAGGCAATAACTCCTTATTCCCACTGTGACTTGCAATCATCTGTATTCCTTCCCAATCAGGTATACCTGCCTGTAAACAACAAATTTACCCTGGACATTTCCCATACCAGCCTTTCATTAGCTGTCACAGCCTCCCTTTAATTTCATCTGCTTGATGCACCAGTAGTGTCCATTTAAAATGTCACTTTCTATTCACTGCCATCCCGCCAAGGATAACTACTGCTTTCTAGCTACGGTGCAGATAATATTAAAGGTGCACTCTCTCATGACTCCTATGAAAGCAATCACTGTTGGAACCACCAGTATATCAGAGCTGCCAATAAACCATAATGGAAGGCACACTGAGAGAGGGAATACATAAAAACAAAAGGGCAGCCACCGCCAGCAATTAAAACACTCCAGGCTGGGCATGGCTGGCAGGCCAAAATAAAGGCTGGCTGCCACCATGGTGAGACCAGACCTGAGAATTGCTACCGAGCATCCCACAGCACTGCGGGTTCTCAGGCAAGGAGGTTTCTGCTGTGGTGTATCTTCTAAGTGGATACCACTGTTTTTCCAGCTCTCATTTTAACAACAGGAGAAAATTGCCTCTTCCATGGTAGACCTACTGATCTAATTGCCAGTTTATAAGACATATGAGTGACAGTCACTGGCGCAACGTTAAGGTGTCCTGAATATATTCCTTTCCATCTGTAGCTAGGAAAGAACAACAGAAACAAAAGCTACCTAGGAGATTATTTAATCTGTGTCTCTGCTTATTGACATTTTCATAGCAACTTCATCAGGAAAACCATTCTTTTCTATTGCTTCTTCTTATCTTCTGCTCAGGACCCATCTAAGACCTGGTATCAATTCTTGCTTTGGCCTCTTACCAATGGTCATAATTTTCAGGAAAGTTTTTTTGGTGTGAATCAAAGTCTATCAGAAACAGAAGGACAAAGCCTAGGGATCTACATTTTTCACTGTTAAAAGAATAAAGAATGTGTTTGGTTTATCTTTGGGGAGTAGTATTTGGACCACAATTCATGAAGGCATTTAAGCACTTGATTCATTCCATGTAAGGCAGTGCTTTAACTTACTTGATTTTCATCTGAATAGACAACAACAAGCCAAAATACATTCTTGAATCGGTGCCTTAAAACATCTGTCAATCATCACTTACTATACAGGTCTATGAAGTATTAATGTTCCAAGTCCAATACAATAAATAAATGAAACCAATAACATACAGACAGTTAAAGGCAACTAAAATAATCCCAAACATATGGGTTTCTTCATGATCACAAGCTAGCTCTTGGTTTTTGTATGGCATATATACATTAAGATTTTTCCTTTCTCATGTTATTCAAGTATCTTGTTAATCATCCCACTTCAGTAATTGAAAATGTTGTATAAAATCCATAGGCCTCTAAGTCTCGTGAGGTAAAGTCAACATTTGATCTTGGAAAGGAAGCCTAAAGCAGCTTCTGTGGAAAGTCTATTCTTGGTATTTACAAAACATAAAACCTTATTTTGTCACTGCTCTGATGAGCTAAAAACGTATAATGGAGTAATTGTAAAAATCCTATGAAGTAAAAATCATAAGGACAACCCTGGAGGAAAGTAAACAGCAAGACAACTAATCCAATTTCTCTCTTCGAATTTCTCCTACAACCCACGAGGAAGTCCAAATTCTTTGCCCAGATGATTTACTTGGGAACAGACTCAACACATGGCCAAAGCCAATCTCATTACAAGGTGAAACAGATGAAAGCTGAAGTCCAGTACCTGAAGAATAGTAAGGAGAAAACATGGAATAATCTATTGAAGCCATGGAAACCTCTCCTCTCATCATCTACTGCATGCAGCCTGGTGACATGCATGCTTATATACTTTTAATTGGATATAAAATGGCAAGTGCCTGGTTTTATACCTTATCTTATTGCTTTAAGTTTGTTTGCTACATTTGAATGTCAATTCTCAAGTGAAAAAAAAAATTTAAGAGAGTTACTGATCTACCATAGCATGACAAGAGCAGATAGGAGATAGTACACTTAGAATCATTGTTTCTTTTCAGATATTCAAGCATGTAAAATGGCATACTGCGTAACTGCTATAAAATGTGGAGTTTTGTGCCTAGTCACTTTTTCCATTCCCTGTGCAGCAGTTAAGCAAGAGATGGCCTTAATCTAAAGTAATACAAAACTGAGAAGCTAAGGCTTTGGAAGAGCTGCATTGAGCTTCCCCCTGAAATGGAGATGGGTTCAAGTTGAAGAATGCACATTCGAAGCCAAACAACTTAATTCTTCACTCTAAATAAAACCTCTGTAATTATACATAACGGTTTAGTTACTTTTTTCAGCAGGTGCAATTTCTAGGAGCAAGCCTTCAAAAAAGAAGAGATATTCCCCCCCTCTTAAGGTGTACAGTAAACTTTATACTGAATGTTTGAACATAGCACTAAGGTGAGACATAGAAGCCCACTGCTGAGCAGTCTTAGTGTGTTAGATAGTGTGCTCTAACACCTGAGGATTTCTTAGAGGACAGCTTAACAACTGATAAACAGAGAACTCAGAAAAACTAATCCAATTATTCCCCACCTCTTTAGCTTTCTCTGAGATGTTATGGTAAAAAAAAAACCCGCTTTAACATTTCTGCTTTGATTTATTTATACTCTGCCATCCCTTATAACTACCTTGTTATGATTCATTCTGGCTTCACTACGTTTCATCAGTCATATCAACTCACAGCACAGCTGTATTTCAAGCAGGGATTTACATAGAGGGCACCAAATTTCACAGTACCAGAATGCAGGATGTGCCCTACATGCACATTCTACTGAAGCTGCAAGGTCATCCTATGCAGGGCATTTTCTTCTTCAGCAAAGGGAAGAGAAAAAGAAAATGAAAAAGGAAAAAAAATGGGATTCAGGATGCTCTGGGAGAAGGCCACTTTTATTCCTCCATTGTGACAGAGTGACATTTATGCGATGAAAGTATGAACTGTGTGACATTATACTATGACACAGTGTAGCACACAGCAGGAATTTATGTCCTCTTCTGACATAATCTATGTGCTCCGTTTTAAGCCATGAAAAATATACACTGATGATCCTTGTTAGAATGCGATGCCCCTAGAGAAGGCATTTTATGCCTTTTATCACTAACTAATTATGACACTTGTTATTCAAAGGGCAACTTATATTCAGAAAAATCATTTCAGCACTTTCTCAGATACCATTGCTTGGCTATAATTAATGAATGAATGAACGCTGATTCTTCAGTAAAAATTATTACCTTAGAAGAACAAGGGGAAAGAAAACAGAAAAATGAACAAACAAAAAATGAATACAATTAATTTTGCCTCAAGGACGTGTAGGTATAATGCCTCCCAGAGCAGGGCTGTAAATTGAGTTAAAAATCCAACTAGAAAACAGTGACAACTGGGCTAATCATGACTTCACCTGTAGATTTCCTGTGACCTCAATCATAACCTTAATTTCCCTATATCTTATTAACAGGAAAGAAGCATTTCTTTTCTCACACCTCAAGCTTGTTTTGCCTTGAAGGCTATGAGGAAGAACTGGAATGCAAGAGGAGCAAGCTTGTGCACAGCATAGCACATAGTCCCTGCAGAAAGCCTGCAATAATCTATGCAGTGCTATCCATGAGTGAACGTAGGCTCAGGTTCACTGCACTGTGAGGCTCAAACAAGTCCTCTCCACCGGTCAGCTATTCACGTTGAAGTTCTTGTGTCTGATTTTCCCCAAACTAGCAGGTTAGGAAAGCAGGTCTCTCAGCCTGACTTTAACTTGGAGGAATAGTGTGAGTCAAAATGTCAACAAGGTAAGCAAATAAAGAATTCACAGAATACCATTTTGTGCAATTTTCAGAACTTTGTGTTGCAAAATGGAAAATCAAGCAAAAATAAAAAGGTATTTAGAATAGATAGAAATTAAGGTTTTTATGAAATTAAAATTTCATTTCTAAAGTTTTGCTAAAGTTATACATTCCAGACATTGTAAAAATAGTAACAAAGTGTCCAAGAAAATATTGCAGAAATATCCAAGTAGAAATCTTCAAACTTAGTGGTTTTAGCCATTCTCCTGTAAAATGAAGTATCTGAGCTAACTTGTCTACAAAAGGTTTTGCTTCCCATGAGTTTTCATTTTCTAGGAAGAAGCACTTCATAGAAAAAATTCCAAGCACTGCTAATGACAATTTATAGTGTTTGACAAACAGCATTTGTCTTGCACTTCGAGTTTCTATATTGTCAAGAGTTACTGTGACACAGATGAGTAATAAAATAAACTGTTACTTCAGAATTGATCCTGGTTTTATCAAGATTTATAGAGTTAGTAATTTTGCAATAAATCCATCTTTTCGTCTTTTATTTTGCAATAAATCTCATCTTTTCAGAGAAATTTTAAACGCTGCAACTTCTAAGAGGTGCCAGCTGCTTTGAAAACTAGATTCTTGCAAACCTATAAATTTAAGAGCTAATAAAATATTTATTCTTTAAGTAGAAGAGCAAGCAGAGAGCTTATGCCCTCTCTTGCACTATGGGTTACTGCAAAAGGAGGCATTGTGGTGGGTTATGCTGGTGCTGGTGAGTCCCTCTTGTTGGAGATTGCAGAGATAACCTGACAAAGAGGGAAAGGCAGGACAGACAAACAAAGAGATGTTCCTGTGCTGGGTCAGAAACCTTGTGTGACAACCTGTAGGGATGCAGCAATATCTTCCTGTGAGCTGTAGTGTTATATTGCAGGATGGTGCCCCACTGATGAGGGTGTTAGTAAAGAGGTGGTTTAGAGAAGAGCTGTGGGAATGATTAATGGACTGGAAAATAAGCACAGAACCAAGCAGCAGCCTGATCTGTTTAGAAGTTATTAAAGAGTGTTTACCACAGGCTGTATAAGCATATATGAAGACCAGAAATTTGTAGAAGGGGTTTCCAGTCTGGAACGCAAAAAGCATATGGAAAATCATTAATGAAGCCTAATACAGGAAAAAAAAAGTGTATAGAATGGGAAAAATAAGAAGCAATAAATTCTTTTCATGGCAAAGACAGTTAGCAGTTTAACAACTGTAAGCTTGATTAACAAGCTTAACAACCGTAAGCTTAATGTTTCTTTGCTAGAAGTTTTAGCATTTGAATTAGAATTTTTACATACTCTCATTCAAACAAGATTCTTTTCACTTAACTAATAAGATTTCTGATATGCAAAAAGACCAAAGAGAAATACATAATGGCTCCTTAATTAACTAAATTAGGATTTTATACATTTGGATCTCGAAGCTGAAGTCAGGCCTTCATTGGTAGAAGAACCAAAGCCCCAACCCATACATTTTCCCCAAGAGCACTTTGCACCAGATAGAAAACCAAACCCAATAATATTGAGAAGGGTTGATTATTTTATTATAACCACATCTATTTTTATGGCTCCTGCTCAGACGTTCTCGATAATTGTGACTGAGATACTGTGGAGTTCACAGCACAGTAATGGGGTGATCGTTAATGTTATCCTGAGTGAGAAGAATTTCTGTTTTCCAGGCTGGACTACAAGTCTGTGTAAATCTCAGTGCTTGCCTCAAGCAGACAAAACCAGAAAAACAATTTTGTTTCCAGCAAACCCTATGTATTTAAGTAGAGATGATTTTTTTTCCATGAAAATAATAAACACTCTGCTTGGAATTTGTTTGCTTTTAGGTCATACTGGCAGAGAGATTATACATTTCAAAATAAAAACTCCGTTTGAAACACTGCAAAAATTTAAGGGTTCTTTACGTTAACCTACGCTGATTTTTGCCTGAAGAAATATGTTTGTAAAGATACATTCTTAATAAAAGGCAGACTTTAGTGGAAAGGCATCAAAGTTACCCAACAGCCTCTTTTTGATGTCTCTACCTCTCCAATTCACCAAGCTCTTTCTGTCTGTATTTTCTGGCACACCAAGGCAGAAATTAAATTGCCTTTCTTCCATTTGGAAAACAAAATCCATTAAGTTCCTATTTTGATGGAAACCTTGTCCTTATTCTCCACAAACTTCAATGAAAAGCCCTTTGACACTTGACACAGTAGTGTTAAACATAACAGGGGAGGCAAGCAGAGGATGGCCCAGTGTCAGGCCCCTAATACACCATCACGTCTCAAACAGGAACCTGATTCCCTTTGTCTGTGGGTGCCATGGAGAGCTGATGTCATAAAACGGCTATGGGGAAGAATAATACCATCAGAACTGTTTATTTAATTAGTAAGAAGGGCAAAATCCTGCTAATGCAGCTGATCAAGGGTCACTTTGAGGGGTCTTTATCGGAGTATGGGTTGTCTGCAGTGGCTGAGGCTTAATAATAATCTCTAGACTTCAATTTCCTACTAATAAAGGGTAATATAACGTAGGGTAAGCCCTCTTATTTGTTCAGATCTTTTTAAGCACTGAGGAGCTAATATGCAACAACTGAACAAACAGTAGCCACACAGGTTTCATTTTTAGAAGCGCAGATGACCTGCTGATGAAAGAAATGATCAGTCAACCTCCGAAGCAAGGATGGAAAGTTAGCTAGCAAACGCATGTTTTTTCTCCCTGAACCAGAGGGAAAGTAAGTGACTCTTAAGTAATCATATACGATATCAGCTTAAAGTGCCTGGAAATTACTTTGAAATTGCAATACTACAAAAACGTTACAGCTTTCAGTGAATTTCTATTGGTAGGTTCTGATGAACCTTGCAAGCATATTTTACTGAACGGAGTGTGCAGAAAGCTCTGCAGTTATTAGTGTTGTGTATGTGACAGAGTTGCTGAAGCCAGAACAGTGTCTCTATAAAATTTTAACAGAGCCTAAGCTCATCTTGTTGTTTTTCCCCACACACTCATGCCCAAGTACCTGCTGAAGTTCAAACTTCCTCAAGAAACCCCCATCTATATAAAAGCAGAGCTGAAATACAAAAGCCTCACTGCACAAGAACACTGCTTTGCCCCGTTTAAAAAGTATTAAAGTCTGGATAACTCAGTAGCCTCCAGACGTCAGAGCCAATTTCAGCACCCATGCAAGACAGCAGAGACATGTACAACATAACCACTTGCTGTAGGGGGAAATTCAACCTCTTCAATCCAGGATCTTGAGATTGTGTTCCAAAGTTTTTCCTGTTAAAACTGCTGGGGTTTTGTTCTCTGTATGCTCACAGGTTTTTGAGTCTGGTTTGTATTTCTTCCCTTGTTCAACTGTCCTCTGGATGCCACCCATCCCATTCCTCTTTCTCATTTACCATCCTCTAATTTGCCTGGATGGTCACTGTGACAGCAACTCCCTTGGGAACATCACTTGCTTCCCATGTCAGAATTTTAAGCCACTGAGTCTTTTTCCCTGGGGTGGGCAATCAATACTAAGGCTCAGATTTATGTCCCTCTAAATATATTAGCTATGAAATAAAACACACTAAGGGCACCATGTTAGCAGGAAAGAGATGTGTTAAAGAAAATGCTTTTATGTTTTGCTTCTCAGACTAGAATGAATTTGAACACAAAGTTGATAACATGAAATATTGAAAAATACTTGCAAATATATATCTACTGCTGTATTCCAGATTCCTGTTACCTAAATATGGAAAGAATGAGTAGCCAATTTAAAACTACTGTCTCCAGTGAACAGGAAATGTAAATCCTATTAATGCCTATAGGAATTACACCTACATGTTGAAAGGGAAATATAGAAGTCCTTCATATTGATTACCTGACAAATGACTGAAATGAGACTAACTTCTTTTTAAAGCACCATGTAACTATTTCAAACTCTATGGTTTATGGACAGCTACAGAAGCAGTCTAGAAAACCTGCAAAATAATATGTACAATATCCAGCAATGGGAAATAGCACAAAAAATAATATTTACCAGAATTATATTAACTAAAAGTTAAAGCTAATCCAGCATAATGAGAATTAAGATTATTTCAGATAAGATTATTGGTAAAGTGCTCGAGAGTATATACCCTCTTCAATGCTTTTGATAGCACAGATTGTCACCACAGTATGCTTTCTGCTCATGTATTTCATAGAAGTTTTTGGTATGAGCTTCACCCTTTTTGCTTCTCCAACTGTCCTCATCCATGCCTTCAGTTCCTGCCTGCTATGGATTTATGCTCTCCACTCTGACTCTGCCTTCCACAAAGGCATTGTCAACATTTTCCCTGATCATCTTCAGAATGGTGTAATTGCTGGTAAGTAACTGACCGGCAGCTGGTTTGCTACCTCCAGTACCCTGCATATGACAAGTAGGAAGCTTTTCTGTTTGTCATCACAGACAGATTCTGCAGCCAGCAATGATGGAATAAAACTGCAACATCACCTCCCATCCTTCCCTTGCTTCTAAGTCTGCTTCTTTTTTTCACTGTTACTGGCATGGCACAGACACTGGCTTGTCACATTAGAAGAGATTGTATTGCAAATTAATAATGAAGTAGCTAAGTAATGAGCTAAGAACTGGTTGTGTCCTGTGTCCTCAAATGCTGCAATCAGTCTTCCAAAACAGGCACAAAAAACTAACATTAAATCCAACACCCAATCACAGTATTATGAAGATTGGGGGGGCCAAACAAAAAACCCAAAACAGGCAGGCTTTTCTCAACCTTGTTATTTCCTTAATAATATCCAAGTTCATTCCTTGACAAAAAGCAAATCCTGTAATTTTATATAAAGCTTGTACCCAAACATATCATGTGAGTGTTGATCTGTTCAGGTCAAATTGATGGCCAGGTTAAAGGTCCTATGTAATCTGGACTGCAAATCTGCTTTTCAAATCGTTGACACTGTGATGCTAAACAAAATAAATGTGAAGTCTTTATCCAGTATTGCTTGCACAATCAGATCATTAGATAATTAAAACAACAAAAGACACACAGAAATATTGGCTATAGATGTAAATCAATTACTCTAAAAGCAATTACTTTGGATCTAAATTATCCAGGGTTCTATGGGAGATATATAGTATTTAATTTGCTGTATGGGTCTGGCATAAGTCCAGTCAACAGCAGCAGTAAATGAAAGTTACTGCTTCTTTAGTCAAGGTAAAAAGCAACAATTCAATTGTTCAGCATTGGTGACCCCAGCTCTTACAGCAAAGATAGAGTTAGCACTTCAACAAGTTAAAGCATGGGAAGAAAACACAGCTACTTTGAATGGAAAAAAGCTTACTAAGAGCAGAGTAAGTTTTAACCTGAGAAAACCATTTTTTCATTGCTTTTAGATAGCACACGAATTTTGTCGCCAGATATGTAAAATTAATTAAACGTTTGGTCAAAAATTAGGTACAGTAGAAAAAAACATAGCTGGATACTGAAAATAAACATATGCTGCAGCATTAACTGGATTTTAAGGTATTTGATTAGTCCACAATAGTCAGGACCTGGCTGTTGCTAGCGGAACCTGTCAGGCATGCCTCCCTGTCTATTTTAATTGGTTGTTCTTACAGCAGATCCTAAACTAGGATGAAACACCTTCCTTCTGAGACATTTTCAAAGGGCTATGAGGAACGTGTCTGCACCAGCCTTGAGCATTTGAATTTGCATTATCACTGCACAGCTGTACCTCTGGCGATGCTTTCATACACATGGACCTCTTGCTTTTGGCCAAAGAGGAAGCAGACACTTAAATCAGGATGGACTCCTTCAGTTGAGAAAAAGGAACTAAGTAAATAATAAAGTAAATCTATTAATGAAATTCAGTTTTCCAATGGATTTGGGATGTGTGGCCACATGTAACATTCCTCCCTTCAGGAAGGAAAAGGCAGATCATGTCTTTCCTTAAGGCACAGCCTAGCCTAGAGATGATAAAAGCAGTGCATGGTGGAGATGGCAAGAGTGAAAACCTCTCAAGGGAGCTGCCTGCAGCAGCTCTGGGAGAAGTCAAGCTGAATCCCTGCAAACCAGTGAGGACCACACGGAGTTTGCTTTGAGTGAGCTGAAAATTGGCATCACTAACCTTCCTGGGAAACACAAAGTAAGCAAGGGAAGGTTTGTTTAACACCTCTGCCTTTTCTTTCTGACTTTCTTCCTGCTTTATCTTACCTAGACACTTTGAACAGGCACCATTGCAAATAAAAACCACAGTTCTTACCTTTTTGAATGAAGAGAAAGGGCACCTAGTCAGATCGACCTCATGCTACGGGCTGAGCAGCATCCCCACACAGACTGCCCTGCACATACAAGGCCTTAACTAGCTCCAAATGTGCAACCAGAGGAAATTACTCTGAATTGGATGTCACAAGTGTTTCTCCTATTATGAAAAGCTCCATCTACTTGCTCATGAAACACTTCCTGTTTTCTTTTCC